>JAIUJO010000039.1:2638552-2881052 GCA_023846275.1 Vanilla planifolia
AAGAAGATAAAGAAGAAAAAGAAGAAGAGGAAGAAGAGGTGGAGGAAGAAGAAGCAGAGGATGAAGACAGAGGAGAAAAAGAAGAAGAATAATAAGAACAAGAAAAAGTAGAAGAAGAGGAAGAAGAAGAAGAAGAAAAGGTAGTAGAAGAAGAAGATGGAGAAGAGGTAAAGAAGAATAAGTTGAAGAAGAGGAAGGAGAAGAAGAAGCAGAAGAAGAAGAAGAAGAAGAGGAGGAGGAGGAGGAAAAAGAATAAGAGGATAAGGAGGAAGGGGAAGAAGATAAAGAAGAAGTAGTAGTAGAAGAAAAAGAAATTAAAGAGCAAGATGATGAAGTAGAAGAAGAAGAAGAAGAAGAATAAGAAGAAGTAGAAGGCGAAGATGTTGATGAAGATGAAGAAGGAAAAGATGAAGAAGAAGAAGATAAAGCAGAAAAAGTGAAAGAAGAAGAACAAGAAGATGATGAAGGATAAGAAGTAGAAGAAGATGAAGAACAAAAGAAGAATAACAAGCAGAAAAAGAAGAAGTAGAAGAAGAAGAAGAGGAAGTAAAGAAAGAAGTAAAAGAAGAAGAAGAAGTAAAGAATGATGATGATGAAGAAGAAAAAGAGCAAGAAGAAGAAGAAGAAGAAGTTGAAGAAGAAGAAGAAGAAGAGGAGGAGCAAGAAGAGGAAGAAGAAGCGTAGGAAGATGTTGAGGAAGTAGAAGATGATGAAGAAGAAGGAGAAGAAGGAGAAGGAGAAGAAGAAAAAGAAGAAGATGAAGAAAAACAAGAATAAGGGGAAGAAATAGAAGAAGTTGAATGAGTAGAAGTTGAAGTAGTAGAAGAAGAAGATGATGAAGAAGAGGAAGAAGTACATGAAGAAGAAGATAAAGAAGGACAAGAAGAAGAAGAAGAAGAAGAAAGGGAAGAAGATGAAAAAGAACACAGAGACGATGATAATGTTGATTAAGAAGAGGAAGAAGAAGAAGAAGAGGTAAAAGAAGATGATGATGATGAAGAAGATGACACAAAAAAAGTGGAAGAATAAGAAGAATAAGAAGATGATGATGAAGAAGAAGGAAATAAAGAAGAGGAAGAATAAGCAGAAGAAGAAGAAGAAGTAGAAGAAGAGGAATAGGAAAAAGAAGAAGAAGAAGAAGAATAAGAAGAAGTAAAAGAAGAAGAAGGAAAGAAGAAGAAGAAGAGGAAGATGAAGAGGAGGAAGAAGAAGAAGAGTAAGAAGAAGAGAAAAAAGACAAAGTAGAAGTAGAAAAAAAGAAGTGTAAGAAGAAGAAGAGGAGGAAGAAGATGAAGAAGAAAAGTAGTAAAAGAAGAAGAAGAGAAAGAAGAAGAAGTGGAAGAAGTAGAAAAAGATGATGAAACACAATAAGAAGAAGAAGAAGAAGAAGAAGAAGAAGAAGGAAATGAAGAAGAAGAAGAAGGTGAAGAAGAAGAAGAAAAGGAAAGGGAAGAAGAAGTATTTTAAGATGCAGAGGTAGAAGAAGAAGAAGAAGATGTAGTAGAAAAAGAAGAGGTTGAAGAAGAAGCAGAAGAAGAAGAAGAAGATGAAGAAGAAGAAGAAAAAGAGGGAGAACAAGGTGAAGAAGAAGAATAAGAAGAAGAAGAAGAAGAAAAAGAAGAAGAAGAAGAGGAAGAAGACAAAGATGAAGAAGAAGAAGAAGAAGAAGTGGAAGAGGAAGAAGAAAAGTAAGAAGAAGATAAAAAATAATAATAATAAGAAGAAGAAGAAGAAGTAGAAGAGGAAGAAGAAGAAGAAGAAGAAGAAGAAGATGAAGATGATGATGAAGAAGAAAAGGAAGAAGAAGATGAAGAAGAAGAAGATAGAGAAGAAGAAGGAGAAGAAGAAGAAGTAGAAGGAGAAGAAGAATAAGATGAAAAATAAGTGGTAGAGAAGAAGCAGAAGAAGAAGAAAAAGAAGAAGAAGAAGAAGAAGAAGAAGAAATAATGGAAGATGGAGAGGAAGAAGAAGAAGAAGAAGAAGAAGATGAAGATGTTGAAGAAGTAGAAGAAAAAGATGAACAAGAAAAAAAGGAGAAGAAGAAGAAAAAGAAGATGATGATGGTGAAGCAGAAGAGGAAGAAGAAGAAGAAGAAGAAGAAGAAGAATAAGAATGAGAAGAAGATGAAGAAGAAGAAGAAGAGGTGGAAGAAGAAGAAGAGGTGGAAGAAGAATAAGAAGAAGAAGTAGAAGAAGAAGAAAAAGAAGAGTAAGAAGAAGAAGAAGAAGAAGATGAAGAAGAAGAAGAAGAAATAGATGAAGAAGAAAAAGTTGAAGATGAAGAAGAAGGCAGAGAAGGAGAAGAAGCAGAAAAAGAAGAAGAAGAAGAAGAAGAAGATTAAGAAGAAAAAAAAGAAGTGGAGGAAGATAAAGAATAATATGACGAACTAGTGGAAGAAGAAGAAGTAGAAAAGGAAGAAGAAGAAGAAGAAGAAGAAGAAGGAGGAGGAGGAGGAGAAGAAGAAGAAGAAGAAGAAGTAATAGAAGAAGAAGAATAAGAAGAGAAAGAAGAAGAAAAAGAACTAGAAGAGGAAGAAGAAGAAATAGAAAAAGAAGAAGAAATAGAAGAGGAAGAAGTAATAGTAGTAGTAGTAGAAGAAGAAGAAGAGGAAGAAGTTGAGGAAGAAGAAGAGGAAGAAGAAGAAGAAGAAGAAGAAGGAGAAGAAGATGATGATGAATAAGAAGAAGAAGATGATGAAGAAGAAGAAGAAGAATAAGAGCAAGAAGAAAAGAAGAAGAAGAATAAGAAGAGGAAGAAGCAAAAGAAGAAGAAGAAGAAGAACAAGAGGAAAAAGAAGAACAATAATAAGAATAAGAATAAGAAGAAGAAGAAGGTGATGATGATGATAATGATGATGATGAAGAAAAAGAAGAAAAAGATGAAGAAGAAAAGAAGAAGAAGAAGAAGAAGAAGAATAAGAAGAAGAAGAAGAGAAGAAGAACAAGAAGAGGAAGAAGTAGTGGAAGAAGAAGAATTTGAAGAAGAAGAAATAGTTGAAGAAGCAGAAGAAGAAGAAGATGAAGAAGAAGTAGAAGAAGAAGTAAACAAAGAAGAAGAAGAAGTAGGAGAAGAAGATGATGTAGAAGAAGTCGTAGGAGAAGATGATGAAGAAGAAGAAGATGTAAAAGAAGAAGAAGAAGAAGAAGAAGAGGAAGAAAAAGAAGAAGAAGAGGGAGAAGAAGAGGAAGAAGAGAAGAAGAATTTAGAATTAGAATTAGAAGATGAAGAAGAAGTAGTAGAAGTAAAAGAAGAAGAAGAAGCGTAGGAGGAAGAGCAAAAAGAAGATGGAGAAGAAGAAGTAGAAGTAGTAGTAGAAGAAGAAGAAGAACAAGAACAAAGAAGATGGAGAAGAAGACGAAGAAGAAGAAGAAATTGAAGAAGAAAAGAAGTAGTAGTAGTAGGAGAAGAAGAAGAAGAAAAAGATGAATAAGAATAAGAGGAAGAAAGGGAAGAAGAAGAAGAAGTAGTAGAAGTAAAAGAAGAAGGGGAAGAAGAGACAAGAAGAAGCGGAAGAAGAGAGAGAAGAAGAAGAAGAAGAAGAAGAGGAAGAAGAAGAAGATGATGATGGAAAAGAAGAAAAGAAAGAAGATGTAGACAAAGAAGAAGAAGAAGAAGAAGAAGAAAAGGAAGAAGAAGAAGGACACAAAGAAGAAGAGGAAGAAGATGAAGAAGAAGTAGAAGAAAAAGAAGAAGTAGAAGGAGAAGAACAAGAACAAGAGGAAGAAGTAGAAAAAGAAAATGAAGAAAAAGAAGATGAAGAAGAAGTTGAAAAGTAAGGTGAAGAAGTACAACAAGAAGAAGAAGGTGAAGAAGGTAAAGAAGAAGAGGAAGAAGAAGAAGAAGAAGAATAAGAAGAAAAAGAGGAAGAAGAAGTAGAAGAAGAAGATGAAGAAGAAGATGAAGAAGAAGAGGAAGAAGAAGAGGAGGAGGAGGAAGAAGAAGAGAAAGAGAAGTAGTTGAAAAAGAAGAAAAAGAGGAGGAAGAAAGAGAAGAAAGATATGATGAAGAAGAAAACGTAGAAGAAGAAGAAGAAGTTGAAGAAGAAGAAAATGAAGAAGAAGATGATGATGATGAAGTAGAAGCTATTGTACTTGTAGTAGTAGTAGAAGAAGAAGAAGTAGTAGAAGAAGTAGAAGAACAAGAAAAAGAAGAAGTTGAAGAAGAAGAAGAAGAAGAAAAAGAAGAACTAGAGGAAGAAGAAGAAGAAGAAGAAGAAGAAAGAGAAAAAAAAATAGAGGAAGAAGAAGAAAAACAAGAAGAAATAAAACATGAACAAGAGGAAGGAGAAGAAGAAGAAAAAGTGGTAGATGAAGAAGAGGTAGAAGAAGTAGGGGAAGAATAAGAGGAAGAGGAAGTAGAAAAAGAAGAAGTAGTAGTAGAAGAAGATGAAGAAGAAGAAGAAATAATAGAAGAAGAAGAGGTTGAGGAAGAAGAAGAAGAAGAAGAAGAAAAAGAATAATTAGAATAAGAGGAAGAAGAATTAAAAGAAGATGTAGTAGTAGCAGCATTAGTAAAAGATGAAGAAGAAGAAGAAGTAGAAGATGAAGATAAAGATGAAGAAGAAGAAGAAGAAGAAGAAAAAGATTAAGAAGAAAAAAAAGAAAAAGAAGAAGAAGAAGAAGATGATGATCATGATGAAGACGAGCTAGAAGAAGATGATGAAGTAGAGGAAGAAGAAGATGTGGAGGAAGAAGAAGAAGGGGAGGGAGGTGAAGAAAAAGAAGTAAAAGAAGAAGAAAAAGAAGATGTAGAAGAAGAAGAACAAGATGATGAAGATGAAAATGAAGAAGAAGATGAAGACAATGAAGAAGGAAAAGAAAAGGAAGAAGTAGAAGAAGATGAAGAAGAAGAAGAAGAAGAAGAAGAAAAAGAAGTAGAAGTTGAAGAACAAGCAGAGGAAGAAGAAGTAGAGGAAGAAGAAGAAGAAGTAGAAGAAGAAGAAGAATTTTTAGATGAAGAAGAAGAAGAAGAAAAAGAAGAGGAAAAAGTAGCAGAAGAAGAAGATGTTGATGAAGAAGAAGAAGAAGAAACAGAAGAAGAAAACGAATAAGAATAAGAGAAAGAAGAGAAGGAAGAAGAAGAAGAACAGGAAGAAGTAGTAGAAGAAGAAGAAGAAGAAGAAGAAGCATTAGAAGAAGAAGAAGAAGGAAAAGAAAAAGTAGAAGAAGAAGAAGTTAAGGAAGAAGAAGAGGAAGAAGAAGAACAAGAACAAGAATATGTGAAACATGAAGAAGAAGATGAAGAAGTAGCAGTAGTGGTAATAGTCAAAGAAGAAGAACAAGAAGAAGTAGAGAAGAAGAAGATAAAGAAGAAGAAAATAAAGAAGAGGTGGAAGAAGAAGAAGAAGAAGAATAAGTAGAAGAGGAAGATCAAGAAGAAGAAAAATTAAAAGATGAAGTAGATTATAATGATGATGATGATGTAGAGGTAGAAGAAGAAATAATGGGAGAAGTAGAGGAAGAAGAAGAAATAGAATTACAAGAGGAAGAAGAAAAAGGTGATGAAGAAGAAGAGTAGTAGTAGAAGAAGAAAAAGTAGAAAATGTAGTAGAAGTAGAAGAAGAAGAAGAAGAAGAAGAAGAAGAAGCAGAGGAAGCAGTAGAAGAAGAAGAATAAAAAGAAGGAGAAGTAGCAGAAGAAGAAGAAGGAGAAGAAGAAGAATTAGATGATCTAGAACAAGAAGATGAGGTAGAAGAAGCTGATTATGAAGAAGAAGAAGAAGAAGAAGCAAACAAAGAAGAAGAAGATAATGAAGAACGAAAAGAAGATGAAGAAGAAGAAGAGTAGAATAAGGAGAAGAAGAAGATGGAGAAGAAGAAGAAGAAGAAGAAGAATTTAAAGAAGAAGAAGAAGAAGAGGAAGAAGAAGAAGAGGAAGAAGAAGAAGAGAGGAGGAGGAAGAAGAAGAAAGAGAAGAAGAAGTAGAGGAAGAAGAAGAAGTAGAAGAAGAAGAAGAATAAGATGAAAAAGAAGAACATGTAGAAAAACAAATAAGAGAAAGAAATACAAGAAGATGAAGAAGACGATGATTAAGAAGAAGAGGAAAAAGAAGAAGAGGAGGAAGAGGAAGAAATAAAAGAAGAGGAGGAAGAAGAAGAAGAAGAAGAAGAAGAAGAAGAGGTAGAATAGAATGAAGAAGAAGAAGGGGAAGTAAAGGTAGAAGAAGAAGAAAAAAAGAAGAAAGGGAAGTAAAGGAAGAAGAAGAAGAAGAAGAAGAAAATGATGTAGAAGAGGTAGAAGAAGGAGTTGAAGAGAGAAAGAAGGAGATGAAGAAGGAGGAGAAGAAGAATGAAGAAGAATATGATGATGGTGAAGAAGAAGAAGACCATGGAGAAGAAGAAGAAGAAGAAGAAGACAAAGAAAAGGAGGAAGAGGAAGAAGAGGAGGTGGAAGAAGGAGAACAAGAAGAAGAAGAAGAAGAAGAAGAAGAAAAGAAGAGGAAGAATAAGAAGAAGATGAAGATGAAGAAGAAGAAGTAGATGAAGAAGAAGTTGATGAAGAACAAGAAGACGAAGATGAAGAGGAAGAAGAGGAAGATGAAGCAAAAGAAAAGGAAGACGATGAAGAAGATGAAGAAATAAAAGAAGAAGAAAAAGAAGAAGAAGAAGAAGAAGAAGAACATAAGCAGAAGAAGAAGAAGAAGAAGAAGCAAAAATAGAAGAAGCAGAAGAAGAAGAAGAAGAAGAAAAAGAAAAAGTAGAAGAAGTAAAGGAAGATGATGAAGAAGATGAAGAACAACAAGAAGAAAAAGAAGGAGAAGAGGATAATGAAGAATAAGGACAAGAATAAGAACGAGAGGAGGAAGAAGAAGAAGAAGTGGATGTGTGTGTTGTTTTCTTATGTACACGTGTGATTCTGTGCATGTGACTGTGTGTGTGTTCATGATTTCATATGTGAGTGTGAGATTGTGCATGTCTTCGTATGCATGTGCATGTGTGTGTGTGTGTGCAAGAGCACCTTTGTGAATGTTTGTGTATGTGCACCAGTGTTTATTTATTTGTACGTGCATATATACATTTGTGTGTGCATGGGCATATGTGTGCGTGTGGCTCACGTATATGTCTAAATGTGTGTCTATAGATATATGTGCACATTTGTATAGTGCATGTGTTGGAGGGTGTATTTGTGTTCATTTGTGTGTAGTTGTGCACATTTGTATGTCTATGTGTGAGGATTTGTATGTTTGTACATCTTTTTTATGTGCATGGGTGTCTACATTCATGTCTTTGTAGGCATGTGTGTGTGTATGTGTCCATGTGTGTACATGTGTGTGTGCACTTGTTGTGCATGTACCTATGTATATGTGTTTATGTGCGTATGCATGTGTATGTGCATATATGTGTATGTGTGTAAGTTTGTGTTCTTGTGTGTACATATTTGTGTGTGTGTATGTGTGTGTTCATTTGCATATGTGCATGTGTGTATGTACATGCATGCATTTTAGTGTGTGTGCATGTGTGTTTGTGTGCATTTGTGTATGTATATGTGTTCCTTTTTGTGTGAATTTATTTTTTTTGCATGTGTGAGCATGTGTGAATGTGGGTGTATTTGTGTGAGTGTGTATTCTTGTTTGTGGGCATGTGTTTGTGTATTATTACATTTGTGAGTATGCATGTGTTTATGTGTATGAATGTGTGTGTGTGTGTATGCATGCTTGTGTATGTGTTTGTGTGTGTTTGTGCATGTGGGTTGCATCCACATACATGTGTGTGAGTGTGTATGTGTGCCTAAGCATGTGCATGTGAGTGTGTGTGAATGCATATGTGTGTGTTTTCTTGGGAATGCATGTGTTAGTGTGTGCAAATGTTTTTTTTGCATGTGTTTGAATGTAGGTGTGCATGCACATGTGTTTTTGTTGTTGTCTATGTGTGTTAATGCATGTTTGTGTGTGCATGTGTATGTTTAAGTATATACATTTGTGAGTTCATCCTTGTTTGTGTTTGTTTGTGTGTGTATGTGTATAAGTGTGAGTATGTTTAACTATAAGTGCTTGTATGTGCATATGTGTGTGTTTGTGTGTGCATGTGCTTAGTCATGTGTGTGTATGCATTCATGTGAGCATGTATATTCCTGTATGTGCATATGTGTGCTTCAGCATGTGTGTCTACATACTGGCACATATATTTGTGTTTGTGCATGTGTATATGTATTTGTGCATTGGTTTGTGTGCATGTGTTAGTATGCATACAGATGTGTGTGATGTACGGGTGTGTATGTGTGTGCACACATGTATTTGTGTGCATGCATACTAGTGTGTGTGAATGTGTGTATATGTGTTTTTTTTGTGTGCATGTCTAGTTGTGGGTCTATGTGTGCCTTCGTGTGCATGGGTTGTGTGTGCATCAATGTATGTGTGTGTGTGTGTGATCATGTATGTTTTTGTGTCTATGCTTCTATGCTTGTGTTTATGTGTGCATGCATGTATGTGTGTGTGGTTTTATGTGTTTATGTGTGCATGCATATGTGTGTGTGGGTGTGTGCATAACTACATGTGTTTTTGTGTGTGCATGTGCATGTGTGTGTGTGATATGCTCATGTGTATGTGAAAATATGCAAGTGTGTGCATGTCTATTTGAATGTGCTTGTGTGTGTACATGTGTATGCATTTGTGCATGTGTGTCTACACATTTGTATGTGCATGTTTGTGTGCTTATGTGTGTTTGTGCACATGAGTCTATGTGTGTGTGCATGCTTGCAAGTGAAGATGCATGTGTGTATGTGTGTCTATGTGTACAAGTAGAATTGTGTGTTTATTCTTGCATGCATGCACCTGTATGTGTGTGTGTATGATCATGCATGCATGTGCTGTGATTGTGAGCATGAATGTGCACGTGTGCATGTGCATGCATGTTTAGGTGCATGTGTGTGCTTGTGTGCTTGTGTGTGCATATGTGTGTGTATGCGTTCACTATTTGTGCATGTGTATGTGTGTGTGCATACAAATGTGCTTGTGTGTGTTTATGTGTGTGGGTTTGTGTGTGCAAGTCAATGTCCTTACATTTGCATTTGTGTGTGTATGCATGTGTAAGCATGTCTATTAGCTTGTGCATGCATGTGTCTACATGGGTACGTGTATGTGTGGTTGGGTATGTGTGTGCATGTGAGTGTGTGTGAGTGTCTGTGAATGGGCATGAATGTTTGTCACTATGCATGGGAATGTGTGTGCATGTGTGCATTAGTGTATGTGTGCAGGTGTGTGCTTATGCACACAAATGTGTGTGCTTGTGCACACAAATGTGTGTGCATGTGCACATGTGTGCGTGGGAGAGTCTATGTGTATTTGTATGTGTTCATGTGTGCTCTTGTGCATGTGTGGGTGTGTTTACGTGAATATATATTCACAAGTGTACTTGTCTGTTTACATGTGCATGCATGCACATGTGTGTGTATGTGTACATGTGTGTGCCTTTATATGTGTTTATATCTATGTGTACGTAAATATGCATGCATGTGTGTGTGTGTATGTGTGCATGTGTGTGTGCATGTACAAGTGTGTATGTGTGTGTGATCATACATGTATGCATACAAGTGTGTCTGTACATATGGTTATGTGTGTGGGTGTCTGCATATGTGGGTGTGTGTTGTTGTGCATGTGTGTGTGTATGTGTGCACACGTGTGTTCTTGTATGTGAGAGGAGAGTCTATGCAAGGGTTTGTGTTGTGCATGTGTGTAAACATATGTGTATGCATGTGTGTGTGCGTATGAGTGTGTTTGTGTGTGTATGTGTGCCTGTGCTCGTGTACATGTGTATGTGCAAGTTGTGAGCATGCGTGTGTGGGTAAGCACATGTGCTATATTTGTTTATTTGTGCATGTGCTTGTGTGGGTTCATTTATGTATGTGTATGTGCATGCATGAGTGTGTCTATGTATGCACATGTGTATATGAGTGTACCTATCTTCTTATGCTTTATGTGCATGCATGTGCATGTGTATGTGTGTACATGTGTTTTTTTGTGCATTAATGTATGCATGTGCATATATGTGTGTGTGTGTCTGCATGCAAGTGTTGTGGGTGTGTGTGCATAAATGTGCCTCTATGCAAGCATGCATGTGTCTGCTTGCCTTTTTATGCCTGATTATCCATGTGTGTGCATGCGTGTATGAACATGTGTGGGTTTCTGTGTGTGTGTGCATGTGCCTGCATGTGTGTGTGAGGGTGTGTTTGTGTGTCTGTGTATGTCTATGTGTGTACATGTGCACACATGTGTGTGTGCATCTTGTTGGTGTATGTGCGTGAATGCTTGAATGTGTGTATGTATGTGTAATATTGAGCAAGTGTTTGAGCACGTGTATGTGCATGCATGCATGTGTGAGTATTTTTCATGTGTGCACATGTGAGTATGTTTGTGTGTATGTGTGTGCATGTGTTTGTGTGTTTGTTTGTGTGTATATAGAAGTGTGTGTATGCATGCATGCTTCTATGAATGTATGCACAGGAGGCTACATGTATGCTTTTGTGGATGCATGTATGGTTGTGCATGCATGGAAGTGTGTGTGCATGTGTGTATGTGTGCTTGTGTGTGTCTGTCAAGTTGTAGGTGTGTGTACTAGCACACGTGTGTGTGAATGCAAGTTTATTGACATGTGTGTGCACCTGTGCGTGTGTGGTCATATGCATCCATGTCTATGCACCTATGCATGTGTTTATGTGTGCATGTGTGTGCGTGCATGCATGCTTGTGCATAGTTGTGTGTATGTAGGTGTGTGTGACTACAAGTGTCTTTGTGCATGCCCATGCATGTACATGCATTCATGTCTACACATGTGCATGTATGTATGTGTGTGTGTGTGCATTTGCATGTGTGTATTTGTATGTGTACACATGAGTCTATGGGTGTATGTGTGGGTGCATGTGTGTGCATGTGTGTGTCTGTGTGTGCCAATGCATGTGTGGACATTGGTGTGTATGTCTATGTGCATGCAAGCATATGTGGGTGTGGTTATGTGCATAAATATATATATATATATACATATGTGTTTGTGTGTGTGTGCATGTGTGTGTGCATGCATGTGTATGTTTTTGAGCATGTCTGTGAGCCCATGCATGTGGTTGTGTGTGTAGTATATGCATGTGTTCATATTTTTATGCATGCATCTACATGAGTATGTGCATGTTTGTGTGGCACATGTTTGGATGGGTGTGTGTGTAGCTAAGTGTTTATGCATAGGCATGTGTACGTCTATGATTGTGCATGGGCACATGTGTGTGCATGCATGCATGTGTGTGTGTGTGTGTGCATGTGCACATGTTTGTGTGAATGTTTTTGTGCCAATGTATATGTGTGTTCAAGTGCATTTGTGTGTGCATATATATGACTGTGCATTTGTATGTCTTTGTATTCATATGTCCATTTGCATGTTTGCATGTGTGTCCTTGTATGTGTCTTTGGATATGCATGCATCTATGTATGCACACATATGTGTGTATGTGTGTGTGTATGCATATACATGAGTATGTATTTGCATGTATGTGTGTGTGATTGGATGTGTATGCATTCATGTGTCTCTATGTGTGTGGGTGTGTGTGTGGGTATCTCTGTGTGGGTTCACATGTGTGTGTATATCTGCACTCATGTGTTATTCCATGTGTGTCTAGAAGTATGTATGCATTTGTGTTCTATATGTGTCAACATGCATGTGTATGTGTGTATGAGTGTGTGTATGCATTTGTGTGTGTGCATGTGCACATGCATATGTGTGTGCATGTGTGAGCACGTGTGCATGTGTATATCGTGCATGTGTTTCAATATGTGTGCTTGTGTGTATGGGTGTATGTGTGCTTGCATTGATGCGTGTGTGCATGCATGAGTGGGTGCATGTGCATATGCGCGCGTGTGTGTGTGTATAAGCATGCATGTGTGCTTGTGCTTGCAAGTGTTCATATGCACATGTGCTTGTGCATGCATGTAGGTGTACATGTGTGTTTGTGTGCATGTGTTTGTGCATGTAGATATGTGTGTCTATCCATATGTGTGCATGGGGGTGTGTGTGCATGCATATATGCTTTCGTGTATGTATGTATGTGTGCATGTTTGCATTAGGGCATGTGCTTATGTGCATGTATTTTTACATGCATGAGAATATATATGTGTGTGTGCATGTGCATATCGTAGTTCATGTGATAATGTGTTTGTGTCCATGTGCTCGTGTGGTTTTGTATGTGTTTGCATTCATGCATGTTTGGTTAGTTATGTATGAGCTTGTGTGTTTTTGTATGTGTTTGCATTTATGCATGTGTGGTAATGCATTCATGCATGTGCATATGGTAGTGCATGTGATAGTGTGTTTGTGACCATGTGCTTGTAAGTTCATGAGCCTGTGCTTGCACATGAATGGGTGTGTTTTTGCATGTGTTTGCATTCATGCATTTGTGGTTAGTTGTGTATGTGTATGAGTATGCATGTGTGTCTCTATGTATAGCATGTGTGACTATGCATGGATTTGTGTGTGCATTCATGGGTGCATGCACATGTGTGTGTCGGTGTTTGTGAGTGTTCATGTTTGCATTTGTGTGCATGTTTGTGTAGATGTGTGCATGTGTGCATGTGTATGTATGGGGGCATTTATGTATGCCTATATGTGCATGCACGTGTTTGTCGCATGTGAGTATGCATACATTTGTGTTTGTTCATGTGTGTAAATTCTTTTGCATGTGTAGTAACTTATGCTCATGTGTGTGTGTGCTTGCATGCATCTATGTATGCTCACATGTGTGTGTGTGTATATAAGTGTGCATATGTGTGTATGTCTGTGCATGTCAGTGTGTAAGTGTGTCTGTGCATGGATATATGCATTCAAGTGTGTCTTCATGTTTGGGCATGCGTGTGAGTGTCTATGTGTAGTTTTACATGTGTTTGTGTATCCATGCATGCGGGTGTTCTTGTATGTGTGTGGGGGTGGTTGGATACATGCATGTGTGCTTGTTGTGCATGTGCACAAGCTTACATGTGCATGTGTGTGCATGTATTTGTAGATGTGTGTGTGTACATGTGTACATCCATGTGTGTGTATGAGTGCATGTGTGTGCATATGCACATGTCTATGTGTGTATGGATGTGTGTGTACATGTGGGTGTGTATGTCTATGTGTGCTATGTTTACTTGTGTGTGAACTTATGTGTGTATGCATGTGTATGGGTGTTTTGTGTCTATAAGCATGTGATTGTGTCAAATTTGGTGAATATGTGGGCATGTTTGTTTTGTGTGCATATGTGTGTGTGTGTGGCTATGTACATGTGTATATACATGTGTGTATATGTGTGTGTCTATATGCATCTGAATGTCTATAGGCTTGTGAACATGTGTGTGCATGTGGTCATGTGTGTGCATGTTTTATTGTGCATGTGTGTGTGGGTGTGTCTATGTGTATGTGTATGTAAGAGTGTGTTTATGTGTGTTTCAGCACATGAGTGTGTACACATGCATGTTTTTGTGTTTGTTCGTGTCTATGCATCTTCAAACATGCATGTTTTTGTATTTGTTCGTGCCTATGCATCTTCAAACATGCACGTGTTTGTGTCGGTTGGTGCATACATGGATTTTTGTTTGTTTGTGTGGTTGTGTGTAGGTGTTTGTGCATGTATGCATGCATATATGCTTATGTGTGTGTCCATCAATGCGCATGTTTTTTAGTGTGTGTAGTTACACACATAGGCACATGTGTGTGTGATTCAATGTGTGTGTGTGTGATATTTTTTGTGTGAATGTGGGCACACGTGTGTGCATTTGTGTGTGCACAAGTGTTTGCATATGCATGTGCCTAATTGTGCATGGGTGTGTGTGCATATGTTTTTTAGTATGTATGTGTGCATATGTGTGTGTGCAAATGTACACACCTATGTCTATGTACATGTATTTGTATGTGAATACGTGTGCACCAGGTGTGCACCATATATGTGCATTTATTCTTATGTGCGTGTGTGTGTACATGTGCATGTGTGTGTGTATATATGTGCAATTGTGTGTGTGAATATGAATTTGAGTGCATGTGTGCATCTATGCATGTGTTTGTATCCGTGTGCATATGTGTGTGTGTGTGTGTGTTCTTACATGTGTGTATGTGCATGTCTGAGTGTGTGTGCATGCACAATTGTATTTGTACAAATGTGTATGCGTGTATATGAGTGTGAATGTGTGCATGAGTGGTTGTGCGTTTGTATATATGTGCATGTATGCTCAAAAGGTTTTGTAGCTGGGCATATGCTTGTGCTTATATGTGTACATGAGTGTGGGTGTGTACATATTTGTGTGTGGTAGTGTGTTGGTGTATGTGTATACATGTGTGCATGTGTGTGTTCTTGTGTGTGTATATATGTGCATGTTGGTGTGTGTATATGCATGTGTGTGCATGCCTATGTACAAGTGTGTACAAATGTTTATGCTTGTGTTTGTGTTTCTGTACATGTTAGTCTGTGCATGAGTGTGTATGTATTTGTGTGCATTTTTCTGTGTGTATTTGTTTGTGTGTGTGTTTGTGCATACTTGTGTATGTGCATGAGTGTGTGCATTTTTGTGTGCTTGTGCATGTATGCATTCATGTGTGTTTATGTGCGTATAAGCATTTGTGCATGTGTCCTTTTGTTTTTTCAAGTGTGTGTGTGCACGATGTGCATGTGCATATGTGTGCAAGAGTGTGTGTGCGTGTGTGCATGTTGGTGTGCATGCATGCATGTGTGTGTGTGCATGTGTTTGCCTATATGTGCACATGTTTGTGTCGCTAAACATGCATGTGTATGAGTGTGTGTGGTTGTTGGCATGTGTGTTCATGTGTGTGTTCTTATGCATGCATGTGTGTGCATAACCATGTGTGTATGATAGTATTTGTGTGTGTACTTGTGCATGTTTTCATGTGTTTATGATTGCATATGCTAGAGTGTACTTTTGAGTGTGTCTAATCTGGTGCATATGTGGGCATGTTTCTTTCTATGTGCATGTGTGTTTGTGGCTATGTACATGCATATAGACTTGTGTGTGTGTGTGTATGTGTATGACTATATGTATGTTTACAGGCATGTATAAGTGTATGTGCATGTGTTCCTGCATGTGCATGTTTGCTTGTGCTTATGTGTGTGGGTTTGTGTGTTTGTTTGTGTGTACACATGAGTGTGTACATATGCTTGTGTTTGTGTTTTTTTGTGTCTATGCATCTTCAAACATGCACATTTGTGTGTCTATGGGTGCATGCATGAGTGTATGTTTGTTTGTGTGGTTATGTGTAGGTGTTTGTGTGTGTATGAGTGTGTGCATGCATGCGAGTGTGTCCATGAGTGCACATGTTTGTTGTGTGTGTGTGTAGTTGCACATGTGTGCACATTTGTGTGTGATTTGGTGTGTGTGTGTGTGTGCGATATTTTGTTGCTTGTGCATGTGTGCATTCTCGTGTGTTTATGTGTGTATGAGTGTGTATGCATGTCTTTTTGTTTTTGCATGTGTGTATATGTGTGTTTACATATGCAAGTGTGCACATAAGTTTGTATGTGTGTATGTTGATGTGCGTGTATGTGTGTGTGTGGTTGTGTATGTGTATGCCAATGTATGCATGTGTGTATACATGTGTGTGCATATTCGCTTGTACATGGCTACATTGGTATTTGTATCACTATGTACGTTGTTGTGCAAGCATGTGTGTTTATTTGCGTATGAGTATAGGCATATATTTGCATGTGTCTGCAAGTGCATATGTGTGTACTTCTACATCTCTTTGAGGCTATGCATGTGTTTTTGTGTGTGTGTGTGCATGTGTTTATATGTAGGCATGTTTATGTGCTCATATTTTTGTGCATATTTGTATGCATGAGTGTTATACTATATGTGTGCATGTTTGTACTATTGCATGTGCATGTGCATGCATGTGTATAGAAATGCACATGCATGTGTGTGTGTGTGCATGTGTGTGTGCATGCATGTGCATGTGTACAGGGGTGTACAAGTGTGTTTTTGTGAGTTTGCTTGTATTTGTGTGTGAAGTGTGTGCACTTGAGTGGTTGTGTGTGCTTGTGCCTATGCATGTGAGGCATGTCCATGTGTGTGCAGATGTGTATGCGTGTCTGTGCTTGTGTTTATGCATGTGCGTTTATATGTGTGTGTCCATGTGTGTGTATCTATGTGTGAATGTGTGCATAGATACTTATTAATGTGTTTGTATGCATGTTTTTATGCATTCACATATGTGTATATATATATGTTTTTGTTCATGAGTCTTTGTGTATGTGTAAATATGTGTACACATGTGTCCGAATGTATGTTTTTCCATGCTTGTGTGTGTAATTTTGTTTTTGTGCATGTGTACATATATGCTTGTATGTGTGCATATGTGTTCGTGTGTTTATGTTTGTGTGCATGAGTGTGTGTGTGTACATGTTCATGCGTGCATGCGTGTGTGTGTGTGTGTGTGTGCATGTCTATGTATGTGTGCATTTATATGAATATGTGTTTGTGTGTTAGTTTGCATCTATTGGCATGTGTTAACATGTGTATATGAGTCCATTTTTATGTGTGCATGTGTATATGCATATGTGTGCAACTTATCATATACATGCATGTGATTGCCCATTTATTTGTACATTTGCATTTATTCATCTATGTGTGCATATGCATATGTGTGCTTCTATTCATGCATTGTCTGTGTAGTTGCAAGTATGTGTGTATTTGTGTAGGTGTATTTGAGCACGTCTATGTGTATGTACTTATGTGTGACTGCTTGTCCATGTGCGTGTGTGTGCATGCTTGCGTATGTGCATGTGTGTGTTTTCATGTGTGTGTGCATGTGAATGTCTTTGTGTGGGTGTGTGCATTCATGTATATGTGTCTATGTGTGCTTATGCTGGTGCATGTGTGTGTATATACATTTGTGCATATGTGTGCCTATTCACATGCATGTCTATATGTGTGCATGGGCATGTGTGTTTGTAGGGGTATGTGTGTGCATGTGCATGTGGTTTTTTGTATGCACATTTGCATGTGTGTGAGTTTGTATGTGCATGTGTGTAAGTGTGTATTCATGTGCATATGTTTTTATGCATGTGTGCATGGGTGGTGCATGTGTCTGGGTGTGGATGTTTATATATGAGTGAGCATGTTTGTATGTGTGTGTGTACTTGTGTGTTCATATGTTCTTATGTGTGTGTGGGTGCATGCATTTGTGCAAGCATTTGTACGTGTGTGCATAGGTGCAAACATGTGTTCTTGCATGCTTGTGAGTGCATGCACAGACGTTTGTGTGTGTGTGTGTGTGTATATGCATGTGTGTGTGTGTGAGTAGGTATGTTTGTGTATATGTGTGTGCATGTGTTTATTTATGTGTTTGTGTATGCATGTGTGTGGATGTGGATGTGTGAGTGAGCATGTGCATTTGTGCATGTGCATACAAGAATCCATGTGTATTTGTATATATGTGTCTCTACATCGTGTTTGGGTTATGCAGGTATGCTTGTGCTGACGTGCATGTGTTCATGTGTTTGTACACACAGGCATCCATATTTTTTTTTAGAAACTAGAAGCAGACTTGTTTCTTATTATCAAAAGGGGCCGAAGCCATACAGGTCATCCCCAATTATGGGGGTTCAAAAACAAAATCAGTAAATAGGAGCTTTTTAAGCGATCTGGGTAGGGGCATACCCCTTTCCCAGAAGAAATCAGCAAAACAGGCCCTCTTGGCAATCCAGTCAGCGGGGGCATTCCCCTCACGAAGAATGTGAGAGAAACGTGTAGTCAGTCTGTGCCTAGCATAATGAAGGGCATCTGAAAAGATGTGGGAGTCCGTAAGGTGATTAAGCAGATGAGTCACCTCCTGAATAGCAGTAGTCGAATATGTCTGGAACTCAATAGCCATAGAATGTTGAAGCTTTGTCATAGCCAAGACAAGAGCTTCAAATAGCGCATGAGCCTCCATAATGTTACTGGAGTGTGAAATAAGGGACTTACCCAAAGCAAGAAGAGGTTGGCCAAGGTGATCTCTAGAAATAATGCCAATCCCCGTAGAGTCTCCAGAAACAGCAGCATCACAGTTGATAATGAGCCATCCTGTGGGGGGAGGAAGCCAAACGGAGGTAAAGTGACCCAATGGGTGTAGCTTCCTGCTGGACAAGGATGGAGAGTGGAGAGGATGTGACGCAACGGCATTGACCTCAAATTTGATCTTGCAAGTAAGAACACTATAGCTAAAAGTAGGGCTCTTATGCATCTTCAAATTGCGGTTAGCCCAAATGTAATACATAGCTGTAGAGATCATCGCAAGGTGATAAGCCATATCCTCCCTTCTAGCCCTAGGCCAACCTGTGGCTGAGAAGATGCAAGCAAATGTGCTATCTGAATCAATCAAAGGCAACTCCTGCAACAAACCAATCGCGACAGCAGAAGTGCCTAACATATGATCAGACCAAATATGTTGGGCATGCTTGCAAGTCCAAAAGACATGGTAAGGGGTTTGAACTTCATCACAGCCCCAAGGGCACGAGACATCGCTTCTCAAGTATCTCCTAGCACACCAAGAAGCCGTGGGGATAAGGTCCCTCGCAACCTGCCAAATAAAGATGCGCACTCTCGGTGTGGTTCTCAGCTTCCAAATCCATACGAAATGATTCCTCTGAAGATCTCCATAAGAATGTAGAATGATATCTCTATAGAACCCAGCACAAGAGACATAGCTCAAGCCAGTAGTGGCTTGAACAAGCTCGTCCGAAGTTCCACAATGCCTCCATGGGATGCGACAAATCCTATCACAGAGGTGAGGGCCCGCCCAAGAAGTGATGGCGTCAAGGTTCCAACATCCCCTCTCAGTCATACTGTTAAGGATCGAAATTGGCCAGGTGACCTCCATATTGATATATGTGGGCCACCACCTTATGGGGAGAAAATCTAACCAGTTGTCCTGAATGAAATCAATAGTACTTCCATCACCAACCTGCCAAACAAAACCCTGGATGGCATAAGGAAGAGAACCCCAAACAAGACGGCAAGCATGTGAAGCTCCACGGGTCACCCGGCATAGATTGTTACCTAATGGATACTTCTTCCTCATAATGTCCACCCAAAGGCAATCCTCACGAATAAGAAGTCTCCTATAGTGCTTCATAAGCAAAGCATGCTTCCAAATGCGAAGATGGACAAGACCCAGGCCTCCCAAGTCTTTTGGGAGAGAAACAGTGTGCCAATCTGCGTAATGAATAGAATGATGGTGATCCGAACCGCACCAGAGGAACGACCTCATGCATCTCTCAATCTCCTCCAAGGTCCCCAAAGGAACAACACAATGGCTTAACACATAATTTGGGATAGCCCCAAGCACAGCCTTGATCATCACAACCCTGCCAGCTAATGAAAGGTGTCTAACACTCCACTTAGCAATCTGGTCCTCTATCTTCTGAATGATATAACTGAAATCCCTTTTGTGAAGGAGGGTGGCCGAGATAGGGACCCCTAAGTAAAGGAGTTTAGTACCTCTTGGTATCATTAATTTTCGAGCCATAATACGTATCCTTTTCTCCCTCATGCCTCTACTGAAGTAAATGGAGGACTTACCCAAGTTAACCTTCAAGCCAGTATGCTTTGTGAAACGTGAAAGAAGTTTTTTAACAGCACCAACAGAAACATGGGCAGCCGTAGCATATAGAATGATATCGTCAGCATATAATAGATGAGAGACAACAGGAGCATCAGCAGAGCATCTAAAACCGAGTAAGGTCTTCTCCTCATACTTGTGTGCAATCATAGAGAAAAACTCTGTCACAATAGTGAATAGATAAGGTGATAGGGGACAACCTTGGCATAAACCTCTAGAAGCCTGAATCCACGGGAGCCTCACACCATTAAGAAGAACCCCAAAATGAGGAGCCTCAATGCAAGCAAGAACCCAATCAATCCAAACTAGCGGAAACCCCATCAGATGCATCATCTCAAAAATAAAATCCCACCTGACACTATCATAAGCCTGTTCCAAGTCTAGTTTAATAGCCATGAAGCCAGTCTTAGAGGAGGAAGAATGCATCCTAGTCACCATCTCCTGAGCAATGAAAATATTATCAGAAATGGTTCTCCTAGGAACAAAGGCTCCCTGCTCAAAAGCAATAATAGAAGGGAGAACAGTCTTCAATCTATTCACCAAGATCCTTGCCACAATCTTGTATATGAGATTGCGCAAGCTAATGGGTCTGAAATGTTCAGTTTTGCAAGCCCTCTGTCTTTTTGGGATAAGGACCACCTAGGTGTCCTTCCAAGAACATGGCATCCGACGGTCACTAAAAAAACAAGATACAGGCTGGATGATATCCTCACGCATGATATCCCAGTAACCAACGATAAACTCAGAGGTAGTCCCATCAACACCAGGTGCCTTATTTCTCTTACATGACCAAATTGCAGCCAAAATCTCCTCAGTAGATACATCATAGACCAGACTGGAATGTTGCTCTAAACTGATGCAAGCATGTGACATGTGTCTCACCGAAGGTAGGGCGTCAAGATCACTCCCCCATTTCGCACCAAAATACTGCATAAGGACCTCCCCAATCAATCCTAAAGCGTCAAGCTCACTTCCATCCTCATTAATCAGCTTGGTAATCAAGTTATTCCTCCATCTCGAAGTTGCAGCAGCATGGAAGAACCTAGAGTTTCTGTCCCCAAGAGTTGCCCAATGAAGCTTTGCCCGTTGCCACCACCATTTTTCCTCTAAAGCACAACCTCTATTGAATTCTGTGATAAGATTTCCAAGATAACAATGCTCATCCTCAGTAAGTCCCCCATTAGACTCCTTATTCTGTATTTCGGTAATCAATCTTTCCCTATCAATATTTGTTCTTGCGATGTTCCCCATGTCCCTCTTGCTCAATCTATGCAAAGCCACCATGCATCTGTGAAATTTTATAGTAAGAGAGGTCATCTTGTCACCATTCGCCTTCCTTTTCCACACATCCCTCACAATACCCGCAGAGTTAGGATTGTCAAGCCAAACATTTTCGAATCTATACCTAGGTATAACCGGCAAAGTAGATCTATCACCAACAGACACAACAAGGGGGCAATGATCAGACCCAATGCGCGTCAGATGAGCAACCGACAAGGAAGGGTGGGAACACAATCCTTTGGAATTGATGAGTACACGATCAAGCCTTTCCCAAATTCTTGCGCTCCCCTTCCTGCCATTGCACCACGTGTATCGATTCCCCACAAAACCAAGGTCAACAAGGCTAAGCTCCTGCATCACATCATGGAATTCCTATTGCCCCAAGCCGAAAGTAAAAGGTTTTCCCCCTTTTTTCTCCTCCTGAGATAAAACAATGTTGAAATCCCCTAAGACCATCATAGGGCTGTCCTGAGTTGACTCCTCCCTTAGGATTTGCCAGATGCCCCTGCGACGATACGCATCCTTGGGGGAATAAACAACACAACACCTAATATGTATGTCACAGCTAAGTCCCACCTCCATCACAACAACATGTGTAGATAATCTAGTAATGCTTAAGACCACCTCTTGCCTCAAGAGAATAACAATGCCCCCAGACTTCCCTTCGGCCGGTTGAACCACAAAGCTCCATTCCCTACCCAACAAAGTGTCAGCATCCCGTCTATCAAATGTCTCCACTCTCGTCTCCACCAAGGCAACAACCCCAATATTAGCCTCTCTAGTAAACCTTTGAAGATAACACCGTGACTTCTGATCTCTGAAGCCCTTCACGTTCCATACAACAAGCTTAGTCATATAAGTAGATTAAAAAGAGAGCAACACCCAATAAGAAGACATCCAAGCTCAACCCAAGCCTGCACCAGATAGGTAATGTAAGAGATCCATATACCACCATCTCCTGATCCAAACATCTCCAGCAAAGACAAAATAATCCTAAAGTGATCTCCATCTGGATCGACTACAGCCCACGCATTGCAGCGGAAGAAACATTAGCATCAAATACGAGGACCATGGATTTCATTATTGTTTTGTAAAGCAGATAACTCCAAATCCTCCCTTGTAGATAACAGTTCCCCATCATTTCGGACTCGGGTTCTAGGGATCCACCTTGTTCTGTTTTGTTTTCCCTCTCCAAGATTTGAGAGACTCCTCCTTCTATTGATAGACCTCCCTTTGCTTCTCCACCTACCGAGGCCCATGTGAGATGCTCCTTCATTTTGAGATCTTCCAATACTACGAATTGGTTCTTGATTAAATCGGGGCATTCTGTGCTTTCTAGGTTGAACCACCATCCATGGTCCCAACCCCTCATGAAAACCCTCTTCCTCAATCATCCAAGGTGCTCGATGTTTTATGAGGCACATCATCCATGTCATCAACATCAAATTCATGTGCGCGGGCGGGGGAGGGCGCGCAGGCAGCAGCGGTCGCAACAGCGCTTGTAGGGAGAAGCGCGTGCTCTACTGTAGCATTTGCAAAGGGTGGCGCGCGCTCAACCGTGGTGTTAGCACTGCACGATAAGGATGGCGTGCGCGCGATAACAGGCAAACGCGCGTGCTCTGCCTCTGCTCCACTTAGAACTGTCGGTTTTAGCATTTGGGGAGTGCGGAAGGGGTGGCACGCACTCGCAGTTAGCAGAGACGCCCTCATATGTGGTGTGCCCAGCAGATGGCGCGCGGGCGGCAGCGGCATTCGCTTCCTCAGGCATGATTCGTCCTGTAGCCATTGCATGTCTCGTGCCCATGCGCGTGTCTGCGCCGAGCAAAGTGATTTTAGCAGGTGCCTCCTCATCAGCATTTGTAACTGTAGCAATTGCAAACCCGAAAGATGTAGCAGCCATAGGCGTATCCCCAACATTTGTTTGCTTCATCTGATTCCTTTCTTTTGTTTGTTGTGTTTGAATAGTATTTCCTCCTTTCCTTTGGCACTTCTCTATCGTGTGACCTACATAGCCACATTTGAAACAAATACGAGGCAACCCCTCATATTCAAGGGGTTGAAATGTCCTCCCAAGCTCACCATAAAGTCACAAACTGGGCTTTAGAGGTTTCGTCAAGTCCATACGTATGCAAACACGAGCAAAAGCCGATCTCCTCAATTGCGCTGTCCACCCATCAAGTAATATAGGCTCTCCAATGTTCATGGCTATTCTTATAATATTATCAACATCCCACTATAATAGAAGCAAAGCTGGAAAGCGGACCCAAACGGGAGCACACATCGCAGGTACCAGATGAGGGTTTAAAATCTGCTGTCCACATGTCCAAACCAATAGCGTGGCCCGCCACCTGCCAAGGGCCACCAAGCCATATCTTGTTCCTTTCCTCAGCTGACTCAAAGTGGAGACAAAAACAATTGTGTGGTAGTTCAAGAACTCTAAAGTTCTTGAGGTGACCCCATCGCCTTGTAAGCATGCGGTCAATAACTAGGAAAGGGAGGGAATCGCCATACACCCTGCCAACCAAATCATACCTATGAAATTCTTTCTGTCTCTTACATCCTTCCTCAGACATAACAACAGCACCATCTTGTAGTTGGTTATTAATCATAGCAACCCTCTCTTTTATATCCACCACAGCCGGGGCAATAAAAGGGGCAACACCTTCGTTTGATGTAAAGTTATTTATCAATGCTTCTTTAAAGGAGACACGGCCTCCTTGAGCATCCTGTAGAGATTTTCCATCCTTGACATCACCACGTGACATATGAGGAGTAACTTCATCATTTTGCCGAGGGGCCAAAGACTTGTTGCAATCGGTAGTCTCCATGGCATGAGAGCTAACATCCACAACCTCCACATTGTTATCTTTGTTACATTCTGGCGTCGGCATTACCAAGGGTGCACTGAGTTCAAACCGTGATTCATGTAAAATAAGGGGAGCCATGCCGTCTCCCTGAGTTGATTCAACAACCACCTCCTCTCCTTCAAAGCTTTCCGAACATGTACACACATTTTTTGGTGTGTGCATGCTTGTATGTGCATCTATGTCCATGTGTTTATGTGTACATCTACAATAATGTGTTTGTGTGTACTTCTACTTGTGTGTGTTTTTGTTTCTTAGTATATCTATGTATGTATGTACATGTGCAAGTGTGTACATACATGTACGTGCATGAGTGCAAGTTTATGAGTATGTGTGTTTGGGTGTATGTGTATGTGAGTGATTGTGGGTATGGTGTGCATGTGTGTGTGCAGTTGCATGCATGTGTGCATGTGTTTTGAGTTTTTGTGCATGTGCATGTGCATGCATGCTTATGTGTGGGTGTCTACATGTGCATTTTTGTGTGTGCATGTGCATGTTTGTATGTGTGTGTGCATGTGAGTGTAGGCATATGAGCATGCATGTGTGCACATGCACATGTGTTTGCTTGTGTGCATGCATATTTTTGGGTGTGTGCATATGCTTGTTGTTGTGTGTCTTCGTTCTTGTGTGAGCAAGCATGTGCCCATGTGTCTGTGTGTGTGTACACACATGTGTATGTGTGTGTGTGGGTTTTTGTGTGTGTGTGTACATGGGTGCATGTGCATGTGTGTTAGCACATTTGTGTGTGTGTGCTTGTTTATGCATGCATGAATGCTTGTACGTGTGTGTGAATGTGTGCATGCAAACATTTGTTTGTGTGTTTGGTTGCATGGGTGCAAGTGTGTGTTCGTGAGTGTAGGTGTGTGTAGGTTTGTTTTTATTTGTGTATGCTTGTGTGTTCTTCTTACGTGCATATGCACATATGTGTATGTGTGCTCATACGAGTATGTGTGTGTATGTTTGTGTCTGTTCATGTGTGTGTGTTTGTGTGCATGTGAGTATGTGCATATGTGTGTGTGTATACTTGTGCATGTGTATGTGTCTGTATATTTGTGTGCATGTATGTGCACATGTGTTCTTGTGTTTGTGTGTATATGTGCACTGCATGTTTACAAACATGCATATTTGGATGTGTGTGTGTGGGTGGCTATCTGTGTGTGTGCATGTGTGTGCATGTTTTTGCATATGCATGTGTGCGTAGTTTGGTATGTGTTTGCATTTTTGTGTGTGTGTGTTTGTATGTGTATGTTTGTCCATGTGGATGTGTGCAAATGTGGTTGTGTGTACATGTATTGTGTGTGTTGTGTCTTGTGTGTCTAAATGTATGTATATGTGTAAGTGTGTGTTTGCTTAAGTAAGCATGTTTGAGTGCATGCATGTGTGTGCGTGTGTTTGTTTGTGTGTGCATGTGCTTATGTGTGCATGTGTGCGTGTGATTTTTGTATACCTATGTGTTAATGTGGATTCATGTGTGTGTGGGTATATGTGTTTCAACATATATATATGTGTGTATGTATGAATGCCTATCCATGAGTTTTATTTGTGTTTATGTGTATGTGTATGTGTATGTGCATGTGTACCTATTTACGTGTGTGCTTATGTATGCATAGGTATGCATGTACATATGCACATGCATGATTATAGGCATACGTGTCTTTGTGTGCACTCACATGTGTATGTGGGTGTGTGTGCTTGGGCATGTCTTTGTGTGTTCATTTGTGTTATTGTGCATGCATGTGTGTGAAAATGGATGCATGTTTGCATCTACATGTGCATATATGTGCATGCCTGACCTTGAGTGTATGTTTGTGCATATGTTAGTATATTTTATGTAGTTGTTTATGTGTGTGTGTGTTTGTGCATGTTTATGTGGTTATGTTTTTGGTGTTTGTGTGTGAATGTGTGTGTTTCTACATGAATATGCATGTGTGTATGAGAGTGCATCATGTGTTCATGTATGTGCATGTGTGAGTATGAGTGTGTATGCATGCATGTATATGTGCATGTGTGTGTGCGTGAGCATACATGCATGTCTATGGGTGTGCGTTCGTGTTTGAGCATGTGCATGTTTGGTCATGTGTGTGCATTGCAGGTGTGTGCACGTGCATGTGTGTGCATGTTCGTGTGTGTTGTGTGTGGGTGTATGCGTGCGTGTGGTTGTATCTCTATGTGTGCAAGTTCGTGCATATATGTTGACTTGTTTGTGTATGCATGTGTGTGTCATTATGCATGTGTGCGTCTATGCTTGTGCCCATGTTTTCTTGTATGTGCATGTATGTGGGCATGCTTCTTCCTCTATGTGTATATGTGTGTGTGGTGTGTGCATGCATGTGTGTGAATGTGTGTGTACATGTGTGTCTGTATGTATTAATGTGCATGTGTGGAAGTGTGTATATGTGTGTGTGTGTGCATGTGCATGGGTTTGTGTGCATGCATGTGCAAGCTTGTTTGTGTGTGTGTAGGTGTGCAAGTATGTGTATGGGTTTGTAGGTTTATGCAACAGTGTGCATGTAAATGTGTGGCATGTATTTGTGTGCAAACACATACATGCGTGCGTGTGGGTGCATGCGTGTGGGTTTGTGTGTTCATGTGTGTAGATGTTTGTGTATGCATGTGTGAATATGTACTATGCATTAGTGCATGTGTGTAGATGTGCAAGAGTGTGTCCTTATTGGTGTATGTATGCTTGTGTCATGTACATGTGTGTGATTGTGATGGCATGTGCATGTTTGTGTGTGCACATTGTTTGCAAGTGTGTGCATGTCTGTGTGTGTGCATATTTTTGCAAGTGTTTGTGCTTGTGTGTACATGTGCATGATCGTGACTGTGTGTGTGCATGTGAGCATGTGTGTGTTTGTGTACCTATGTGGATATGTGTGCGGGTGTGAATGTGAATGTGTGTGCATATGTGCATGTGTCTCATGTCTATGTATGTGTGAGGGGGATTGCTTGTGCATGTCCATATGTGCTTGTCTACACTTATGAAAGCATGTGAGTGTGCATATGTATGCATATGTTTGTGCATGTTCTATGTATGCATGCACGTATCTGTAAAAATAAATGTGTGTGTATGTTTGTATGCATGCTTGCATGTGTGTGCATCATGTATATGTGCATGTTTGCTTGTTTGTATGCCAGTGTGGGGTTGTATGTGTGTGTGTGTTTGTGCGTGTTTGCATACATGCGTATGCATACATATCTGTGTATGTGTATGTGTATGCCTATGTGTGTGTGCGTGTTCACATGTGTGTATGCTTGTGTTTATGCATTTGTGTATGCATGTGTGTCTAAATGTGTATGTGTGTGTAAATGTGTATATGTATATGGCTGTGTGCATGTGCAAGTGTATATGTGTGCATGTACATGTACATGGGAATATGTGCATGCATGTGTGTGTGTTTGTGTGCACGTGTGTATGGGTATGCTTTTGTGTGTGCTTGTGTTTAGGTGTACATTCGTATGTGCAATCTATGCATAGGTGTGTAAGTGCATGTGTATTTGTGTGTGCATGCATGTTTTATTTTTTGTGTGCTTATGGGTGTGTGAATGTTCATATGCATATGCATGTGTGTGTGCATGTATGTGTGCATCTGTGTGTGCATGAATGTGTGCATATTCGCATGAGATTTTGTGTATAAGTGAGTGCTTGTGTGTTTTCATGCATGCGTGCTTATCTATATGTGTGAGCGCATTTGAGTGTACTTGCATATGCATGTATGTGTGCATGTGTGTTTGTGCATGCACTCATGTAGGAATATGTGTGTGTATTGTTGTTTGTGTTGTTTGTCTGCATGCTTTTGTGCAAGTTTGTGTGTGCTTAAGTGTGTGTGTGATGTTTGTATACAACTGGGTGGTTCTATTTATATGCTTGTGTGCATGTGTGTGTGCATTATTGGCATGTGTATATGTAGCTAGGTATATGAGTATGCATGTGTGTGCATGTATGTGTGCGTGTGTGTGGGAGTTTGTACATATGTGTGTGCATATATGTGTGTATGTGCATGTGTTTGTATTGAGGTGTGTGCAGGCATATGCGTATGTGTGTTTCCACAAGAGTGTGTATATGTGTATGCTTGTGTTTGTGTGTGCATGTCAGAGTATTTGATCATGCATGTGTAGGTTTGTGTGTGCTTGTCAGAGTATTTGATCATGCATGTGTATGTGTGTATGTGCCTGTGTGGGTTTGTGTGTGTGTGGTTGTGTGTATGTGCATGCTTAGGTATGTGTATGAATGTGCATGCAAGTTCAAGTGCGTATGTGTGCATGTATGTGTGCACGTGCTCGTGTGTGTGTGCGTGTGCATGTATGTGTGCAAGTGTGTGTACATGTGCATGTACTTGTGTGTTTGAGTTTTTGTGCATACATGTTTTATTGTATTTGCATCTCTGGTCGTGTGTGCATTCAGATGTGCATGTATGCATATGTATGTTTGTTTGCAATTATGTTTATGTACACATGTGTAAGTGTGGGCATATGTGCACGCTTGTGTGCATGGTCATGTATGTGTCTATGTATGTTTTTGTGCATGGGCTCAGTGAATGTATGTGTGTGAGCTTATTTTTATGTGTTTGTGCTAGTGTCTGCATACACGTCAATGCATATGTTTGAGTGCGGATGTGTTCCTGGGTGTGTATTTGTAGGCACCTATGTGCCTGTGTGCTTGTCTTAGTGTCTGTTTGTGGACATGCATGCATGTGTGTGTGTAGGAGTGTATATGCATGTGTGTGCACGCATCTGTGTGCCTATGTGTGATTAATTTATGTGTATGTGTGCATGTGCATATGCACATGTGTCCAAAAGTGTGATTGTATGATTAGATATGTGTGTGTTTGCCTCTCTCTTCTCTTTATGAGTGTGTGTATGTGTTTGTATGCATGTAGATGTGCTTGTGTTCATGGGTCCTTGTATTTGTGCATGTGTAAGTATGCATGCAAGTTTGTGGGTGTATGCGTATAGGTGCTTACGTTTCTGCTTTTGTGTGTACACATGTGTGTATCTATGCATGATTGTGTGTGTGTGTGTACATAAGTGTGCTCATCTGTGTGTGCATGAGCATGAGTGTGTGTGGGTGCATGTCGTTTTGGGTGCATGTCGTTTTGGGTGCATGTGTGTATGTGTGCATGTGCTTGTGTATGTGTGCATATGATTGTGTGTTTGTATGTGTGCGTGTGTGTACATGCATGTTATCATGTGTGTGACTGTGCATGCATGTGTGCTTGTGTAAGTGTATGTGTGTGTGAGTGCATCTACATTTATGTGCATATTTTTGTGTCTATGTGTGTGTTTGTACATGTATGTGCATGTACATATGTACATGAGTGCATGTTTGTGTGTGTATTAGCATGTTTGTGTATGCCTATGGACAAGTGTGTGTGCTTTTGAGTGTGTGAGAGTGTATGCATGTGTGCATACAAATTTGTATGCTCGAATGTGTCCATGCTTGTGCATGTGTATGTATGTATGCACATGTGTGTGTGCAAGTGTGTGTGTGTGTGTGTGTGTTCTTATTTGCATGTATGAATGCATGCTTGGATGTTTTTTGTGTGTGTTTGTATTTGTCCTTTTTGTGTGCCTTTGTTTTGCATGTGTGTGTGTTTATGCATGTGCATGTTTGTGTGAGTGTGCATTTGTGTGTGTTTATGAATGTGCATGAGTATGCATGTGTGCGTGTGTGTTCATATGTTTGTTTGTTGTTGAGCATGTGTGTATGTGTGTGTGTACATGCTTGTGTGCATGCATGCTTGCATGTATGCATGTTTGTTGGCATGTGCATGTTTATGTGTGCTTGATAGTGAATGTACATATTTTTGTGTGCCTATGTGTGGGTGTGTGCATGCATTCATGCTTGAATTTTTGTAAGTGCATATGTTTGTGTACATAGATGCCTTTGTGCACAAGTGCTTGCATGTGTGTGTGTGCATATGTGTGCATAGTTGTATGTATGCACATGTGTGTCAATCCATGTACATGGTATGTGTTTTAGCATGTGTGTAAGTGTGTGTGCATGTGTACAACTTTGTTAGTGCTTGTGAAATTATGTGCATGCATGTACTTTTGTGTCTTTTTCTTATCTGTATGCATGTGCATGTGTAGGTGTGTGTGTGCATACATGCACATGCATGTGGATGTGTTTACATCCACATGTGTATGTCTATGTACATGTGTGTATATGTGTGTGTTTGTTCACATAGGTGTGTGTGGGTATATGTTTATTTGCACGTGTGAGTGTGTTTGTGCATGCATGCAAGCTTGTGTGTGCTTATGTGTTTGCTATGCTTGCATGTGTGTGGTTGTGGGTGTGTGTGCATGTATTGATGTGTGTGTGTGTGTGCTCTTGTAGGCTTGTGTGTATTTGTATGTGTACATGTGTGTGCCTGTGCTCATGCATGGGCATGCATGTTCCTATTTGTGTGTGCAAGTCTCTATGTTTGGCTATGCAGATGCATGTGTATATGTGTGTGTGCATGTTTGTGTCATGTACGTGTGCATGTGTATGTGTGTTCACATGTGTGTGTGGGCTTTATGTGTGCATGCTTATGCATCTGTGCATGGGTTTTTGTGTGCATGCATGTTTCCATGGTGTTGTGAATTTTGGTGCTTGTGTTTGTGTGTATGCATGGTTGCATCCAAGTGTGTGTGCATGTGCTTGTGTTTATGCTTGCACATCTATGTAGGTGAGTGTGTAGGAACATGTGTATGTTTGTGTGTGTGGTTTTTCTGTTCTTGTGTGTGTTCGTGCATGCATGCTTATGTGCGTACATGCATGTGGGTGTGTATTACACTTGCACATGTGTGTATATGGGTGCAAGTGCATGTGAGTTAATGTGCATGTGTGTGTATGGGAGCATTTGTACATGCAAGTGAGTGTGTATGCATGAGTGCATACATTTGTACATTTATGTACATGGGTGTGTGTGCATATGTTGGTGCATGCATGTGTTTGTGCATGTCTGCATGTGTGTGCATGTGCATGTGCTTATACACAAGGATATGTTTTCATGAGTTTGTATGTGTGTGCATCAACATACATGTGTTTGCATGTGTTTGTGCACGGGAGGTTTCTAGGTGTGTGTGTGTGTGCATGTCCTTGCATATGTTTATTAGTTTGTCTGTGTGTGTGTACAAGCACACACAAGTATTTGTGGTTGTGTGCATATGTTTGTGTGTTCATTTGTGTGCATGTGTAGTTATGTGCATGAGTATGTGAGTGTGTGTACATGTGTGTTTTTTCACGTGAGAACATGTCTGTGTAAGTGCGAGAGGGTGTTTCTATCATTCTGTGCATGTGGGTGTGTGTGTGTGCATGTGCGTTATGCACGTATGTGTGTATGTGCATATGTGTGATAGGACAAGTGTGTCTATGTAGTTGTGTGCATACATGTGTATATGTTTGTGTGTGTCTTCCTACATAGACAAATATGTGTGTGTTTGTATGTGCATCTATTGGTTTGTGTGTATTTGCACATTTGTGTTTAGGAGTGTGTTATAAGTGTGTGTGTGTGCATGCATTTATTTGCATATGCATGCATGCACATAAGTGTGTGTGTGTGCTTACATGAGTGTGTATGTGCATTTTCATGTGTGTTTATGCATTCATTTGTGTGTGCATGCATGGGTGTGCTAGTGTGCACACATATGTGTTCACATGTGTGTGCTATCTTATGCTTGTGTGTGTATGTCTACATGTGTTTGTATTGGTGTGTGTGAGTGTATGCAAGTGTGTGTGTGCATGCATGTGAATATATGTGTGAGTTCATATGTGTATGTGTTCATGAGTTTGTACACGTGAGTGTGTTTGTGCTCATCTGCTTGTGTGTGTGCTTATACGTGTGTGTGTGTGTGTGCATGTGTTTGTGTGTAGGCACGTGTGTGTGAATGTGCGTGTGTTTGTTTGTGCATGCATTTGTGTGTTCTATTTGCATATGTATGTCTGTGCATACATATGCATGAGGGTGCTTGTGTTTATAGATGTGCATGCATGTGTGCTAAACAAACACAATATAATTCTTTTGCCAAAAAATGGGTAGGCTAATCTCTAAAAATAGACAAACAACTGAAACAGACTATAACAACCTTATATAAAAAAATATGTGGCAACATAAAATCAAAATTAATATTAACAAAATCTTATGCTTGATGAAATGATTAAAGAGGAACATGTATTTTAATTAAATCAATTAATAATAAAAAATTGATTACTTAACTCATTTGAGATAGAAAGCATTTCAATGAGTGAATGATGTAGTAGGGTGTGGAACCAACGAAATGGGAGCTAGCTGCTAATAGCTTGAATATTCTTGCATGAAATGTTTTTATCACATAAAAATTTCTCTATCTAATTTTGTGCAAAAATCTCCTATTTATAGGTAATATATAATGGCTAATAGTATTTACCAAACACTCAATTTAGTCATTTCAATTTTCATAACATTTTAATTAAGAAATTAAAAAATCTCCAATGGCTAAAATAGTCATTGCACAGGAGCTATTCTGTTGAAACACTTCGGAACTATTCGATTGCAAAAAATACAATACAAACCTTTTCACCAAAAGAGTGATAAGCTAAACTCTCACAAGAAAAACAACCAAGACAGGCTATAACAACCTTATAATGAAATCAACAAGATAAGGTACAATCACCTTACAACAAATGATAATAAAAGAGACATATGTATTCTAATTAAATGAATTAAGAATAAAGAAATTGATTACTTAGTCAATTTGAGATAGAAAAAAATTTTAACGTGCAAATTAAATAGCAGTTTGCAGAAGAGGCGAAATATAAATAGTTGCTAATGGCTTGAATATTCTTGCATGAAATTTTTAATCACATTAAAATTTCTCCATCTAATTTTGTACAAAAATCTCCAATTTATTGGGAATTTTTAATGGCTAAAAGTACTTACAAACACCCAATTTAATCATTACAATTTTTGTAGTTTTCATAATATTTTAATTAGGAAATTAATAAAAAAATCTCCAATGGCTCAAAATAATGGCTAAAATGGCAGTTGTGTAGGAGCCATTTGATCAAAATGCTCTATGACTGTTCGATTGAGAAAACTATGCGATCATAGAGATGCAATCGAATATGCACATTTAGAAATATAAAATTTATTAGGGCCAACAACCTGAATCATGATTTGATGGCAAGATTTAACTTTTTAAGAGAATGAAATTTGGATTGTGCGACTATAAAATGTACAATGGGATGGCTGATAGAATTACCACTTTTAAAAAAAGCAATCCAACGATGACTGTTTGATTGCAAAATGCATGGTTGGATGGTTCACATTACTCCCACAACTCGGGTGTTCACAATGTAGAAAACATTTGTATTTTTAGTCCCACATTTCACATTTTCTTTTGCTATTTTCTGCTTATAAAGATTTTCATAATCTTTACACAACATAATAATGAGGTTGGCTGCCCCTTGCTATGTTAAGAAATTAATCACTCGTGCAAACAGTTAGATGATTTACAATAGTGGGCTTGATGACTTGATAAAAAATGCAATGCTTTGGGACTGATTATAGAAAGCTTTTGTGGTACCAAATCCTATTTAGAATTAGTTACCACTGAATGGTAGTGGTTCACTATAGCGACCCGATTGGATTAGGTGTTAATTACATGTATGAATGGGTTATCTTTTGTTATTAAATTTTTAATTAATTAATTAATAATATTATTATATTTTTTATAAAGATTAATGAAGGATTTCAAAAATATTGTTAAGATAAAATATTGGTGAAGGTAATCAAGGAGGATGAATCAAAAGTATTAAAAACATAAATATTATTCAAAGATTAATTTGAATTTAATTTATGTGTCATATAATACATATTTCAATAAAGTTTAACATTGTAATAAAAATAAAATCAAAATACCTAAAATTAAATTTTAAATGCCTCTATTGGTGCTTTACCACTCCAACCAAGGTGATCTTAATGAGATTTAACATTTGCACATATTTCTTTTGTTCTCCTACGAATATGAGTATTGAGAATTCAAAATCTAAACATTCATTTAAATAAATTTATTAGAAATATTTAGGATTGACTATCATCAAATAAACTATCATGACTAGAGGTCAACAATATGATAATCTCTCACTTTTGATGATAACAAAATCTATAATAAAATTAATAAAAATATAATATATTTATAAAAAAATATGCAAAATAATTAAAGAAAAGCTTTCCTTATATGTATGTCATGATTAGATTAATGCTCATCCTTAATTTATGTTAATCCTTTCAATTTCTATTCTCTCCTCCCTTTTGTTATCACTTAAAGAGACACAATCTAAATTTTATAAATTATTATAATCTTAAGATTTTATTAAATTATCAACAAATTCTTCATTTAATAAATTTTCAAAGTAAATATTTTGTTTTAATTATAGTTTTATCTAATGGTCTAGGAGTCAAGTCATTCAAATTTATTAATTATTTTTTCATAACTATTATCCAAACATAGTATATTAATATTGATTTAAAATTTACTGCAAAAGATTAGTTCTAAAATCAATCAAAGTTTTACATACAACTTGTCCTTTCGGATGATCCTAAATCAAATTTAAAGTTTTAAGATTTTCTTCAACTATATTTTTTATTTATTTCATTTAAATCTTTTAAACTTAGTTTCTCAAATATTATTTACTTTTCAAATATCTTTTTACTTATTTTTTGTTGAAATTTATTTATCAAAGTTTATATGTAAAATATTTTATTAATTATCAAATTTGAGAACCCAAACTGTTTTGGGGTCAACACATTGTGTAATCAGGTGACTTTTTCCTTGTAATATCCACAAAAAAGTAGGAAATTTTGATTGAATCTCAGCTTTAATCCTACATGCGTGTTAAGTATGTCTAGGTTGAATGCAATAGTGGCATCTAAGCTTATGATTAAAACCATGTAAAATCTCAATGTGCACATGTATATGAGATCTTCTAGCATTTGTAATAAAAACTTATCTATTAATTGGTATTATATTTGAAATTGAGCAAGTAGAGTGCAAAGATTTAAAATCACTAAATCTTAACTAATGATGCTTGCTAATTAAATTTTTGTTTGAAATCATCATTAGATTTTTTTATATTATTTAAATAAATGTTGGCATTTTCTCTAATTTGATCATAATGACCTAGATATTCTCAATATTCTTCTTTTAAGTTCATATGTTTTTTACTCAAATTTTTAAAATTTTGTAATCATAAAGTACTTATTTAGCCAATTTTTCTTTTGAGTAATTTACCTCTTTTTTTTTGAGGATGCACTCTCTTCTTTCTCTAGCCATCATACAAAATAGTCCTTCATTGTTTTCTTCCTCTCAAGTTGTATTGGTTTCTTTTAAATCACTCCAAGCTACTTTCAATGTCATTTTTTGTTATTATCCATAGTTCTCTTCTTTGAATTTTATTTCTTTACTTTCTTGCAAAATTAAGAAGTTTAGATAATCTTTTAGAAAATTAAAGTAATTTTGATTCCTCTTTGAAATGCCTCCCTCCATCTTTAATGCCATTGATTATTCCTTTTTTGTGTTATTCTTCTTAAATAATTGTTCCCCTCCTTTACTACTCTCCATTTCTTATTCATTTGTCATAAGCTCACCCATCAAGTCATCTAATGTCAACATGGAAATATTTTTGATTGTCTTGATAGTGATGGCCATTGGATCACATTTCTTGGGTAAAATTCGAAGAATTTTCTTCCCCTTTTCGTTCATATAAATTATTTTTCTTATACTAGTATATGTATTAGTAATATTAGTAAATCATGTAAACATGTTTTCAATGGATTCATTTGTGAGCATCCTAATAACTCAATATTATGTATCTTCTTATTTATTTTATGTTTCTTAATTAAAGAGTTTCCTTCATATGTTATCTCTAATTTATGCCAAGTTTCATAATTTTTTTTAATTTATAATTCTATTAAATTCATTAGCATTCACTACATAATGTAAAATATCTATAGCCATATACCTTAGGTGTAAAAGTACCTTGTGCATTTTTCTTAGTGAAAAATCAAATGGAATTTGTGTCAATTCTCACATTTCTTTGTTAACTAATTTCAATGACTAACCATCTTTGTTTTTCAACAAAGATAATAACATTCAAAAAATAGTGGTAGCATAATTGAAGATGCACCTTTGCCCAAACTCACTAAAGCATCAATTTAAGCCATGGATCTTTACCAAGAATTTCTTCTCAAAAGAAATGGACTTCACAATAATATAAATTGAAGTGAAGTTTAGTAAGGAGGTAGGAGGGAGGGGGTAAACTACTAAGACTGGAAAATTTTAATTTCTTACAAAATATTTCAAGAAAAAATTTAAAATAATTTTTAATAAGGTTTAACAAAAATATAAAAGTGATTTTCAACAAATTTAATTTTATTTTAAAATATATTAAGTTTTATAGAAATGTGTAATTAAAAGATCAATAATAATTATAAGTGTATATAACTACTTTTTAAGTTGTTTATTTTATAAAACAAGCCTACATTCACCCTTGACAAAACCCAAGAAAAAAGAAACATAATATAAGCCATTTGCCAAATGATGGATAGACTAAACCCTCACAGCAAACAAACAACAAAGGTAAGCATAACAGCCTTATAATGAAATCAATAAGATGGCACTACAACCTTACAAGAAATGACAATAAAAAAAAACATTCAGTGACATAAAATCAAAACTAATAGTGACAAAAGTTATGCTTGATGAAATGATTAAAGAGATATAAGTATTTTAATTAAATTAATTAATAATAAAGAAACTGCTTAATTGATTTGAGACAAAATAGAATTTCAGCAAGTGAATGACATGTAAATGTGTAGAAGTGAAAATGGGAATGGGTTGCTAATGACTTCAATATTCTTGCTTGAAATTTTTTTATCACATAAAACTTTCTGCATCTAATTTCATGCAAACATTTATTATTTATAGGAAATTTGCAATGGCTAAAAGCACTTACCAAACATCCAATTTAGTCTTCATACTGTTTGTAGCTTTTGTAATATTCTAATTAGTACATTAATAAAATAAATCTCCAATGACTCAAAATAATGGCTAAATAGTTGTGTAAGAATTGTTCGATCACAAAAACTACACAATCAGATAGATGCAATGAAATCCATGCCTTTAGAAATATGAAATTCATCTTGATCATTGGCTCTAAATCTCAATTTGATGTTAGGATTTAACTTTTCAAGTAGATAAAATTTGGATTGTGTAATCGCAAAATTGCATGATTGGATGGCTAATAAAATTACCACCTTTGAAAAATGTGATACGACGATGATCTTTCGATCATGAATTGCATGATTGGGTGGTTCACATTACTCCCATAACTTCGGAGTTCATTGTGCAAAAATATTTGTGTTTTTAGTCCCAAACTGCACATTTGTTCTACTATTTTTTCCTTATGAAGACTTTTGTAACCTTTATACATAGTTGAATATTTGGGTTTGCTGTCCTTACAAAGTTTAGGAATTAATCACTTATGTGACTTGCTACATATACCTTATTTGAGTTACAAAAGTGGGATTAATGACCCGATCCAAAATACAATGTTTTGGGTTTGATTAAGTAAAGCATTTGGTGTATCGAACCTTATTCAAAATTAGTTACCACTGAACTATAGTGGTTCACTATAGCAACCTAGTTGGTTCAAACATTAATTTCTTATATGGATGTGCTATTTTTTATTAACTTTTCTACAAATTAATTAATATTATTAACACATATATTTATATTAGATTAATTAATTATTTCAAAAATATTATTAAGATAACATGATGGTCAAGATAATCAAAGAAGATGGATAAAAAATATTAAAACCCACAATATTATTCTATGATTAATTCAAATTTAATTTATGTTCCTTATAATAAAAATTTAAATTAAGTTTAAAATTCTATTCAAAGTAAAATCATAATGCCTAAAATAAAATTTAAAATACATCTCTTGTTGGTTTACTAATCTAATCAAAGTGATCTTCACATGATTTAATATTTGTGCTTCTTTTTCTTTTACTACTACCATGAATATGAGCATTGTCTACCTAAAAGATAAAAATTTTCTTAGCCAAATTTACTAGAAATGTTAGGGTTTGTTATCTTCAAACAAAGCAACATAACTAGGAGCTAATAATACAACACATGTGTGCCTATATGCTTGTGTTTGTATTTCTGTGTTTATGGCTATGCATGTACATGTGAATTTCTTTGTGTAGATATGCTTTTGTGCTTGTGTACACATGTTTGTGTGTTGCTGTATGTGTGCTTGCATATATGATTGCATGCATTTGCATGTGTGTATATGAGTATATATATTTGTGTATGGGGTTGAATGTGCATGCATGTGTGTGCAATCATGTGTGCATGCATAAGATTGTGTGTATATGCATTTGTGTGTGTGTGTATCAACATACACGTTTGCATATGCACATAAGTACATGTGTGTGGATATATCTAGGTGTTTGTGCATCTGCATATGTGTGTGCATGCATGATTTATAGTTTTTGTGCATGTGAGTGTATGTGTGCACTTATGTGATTGTGCATGTGTCAACATGTGTGTGAGATAATTTTCTTGTATGAGTTTGTGTGAGCACATGTTTTCTTGTTTCTGTGCATGTGTGTGTGTACAGATGCATGTGTGTGCTCATCTTTGTGTGCATGTACGTGTGTGCATGTGCGTCTATGTGCATGCATATGTGTGTGAGTATATGCATCTTTTTTTGTGTATGCATACATTTATGTTGTGGGTATGTACATATGTGTCTATGTGCATCTATGTATATGTGTGTATGGGTGCATGTCCTTATGTACACAATTGTGTGTGTCTGTGCATTCATTTATATGGGTTCATGTGGGTGTTTGTGTGCATGCATTTGTATGTGTACACAAGCACCTATGTGCATGTTTTCATATATTTGTTTGATTATGTACGGTGCATGTGTGTCTTTATTCATGCATGCTTACATGTGTGCGTGTGTGTGTAGCTATGTGTTTGGATGTGTCTGATTATGTATGCATTTGTGTTTGCATGTGTGCTCTTATGTACACATTTTTGTGTGCATGCACGTATGTAAGAGTGTGTGTGTGTGTGCATATGTAAGTGTGCCTATGCACAATTGTGATGGTTTGTGTGCTCGTGCATGCATGTGTGTGTGTGTGCATACTTGTATACATATATGTGTGTATGTGCATTGCTTGTACATTTGTCCATCCAGATGCACATGTGTGTAAGTGGATGTATGTGTTTTTTGCATGTATGCATTTGTGTGATTGTATGCATTTGAGTGTGTGTGAGTGTGTGTGTGTGTGTATGTGTGTGCATGTGTGAGTGTATGATTGTGCATGTGTTTGTGTTTGTATGCATATGTGTGTGTGTGTTCATGAGTATGTGTGTGAAAGTTTGTGGGTGTGTACACTTGTGTTTATTTATTTGTATATGTATATATGCATGTGTGTGTGCATGTAGCCTGAGTATATGCCTAAATGTGTGTCTATGAACAAGTGTGTATATTTGCATATGTGCATGTGTTGTTGGGTTTGCATGTATGAATTTGTGTGTCTATGTGTACGCACTTGTGTGTTCGTACATTCGTGTGTGTGCATGGGTATCTGTATGCATGTCTTCATGTCTTTATGAGTGTGTGTCTATGTGCAAGTGTGTACAAGTGAGTGTGCACTTGTGCATGCATGCATCCCTATGCGTGTCTCTATGTGTCTATGTATATGTGTATGTGTTTATGTATATGTGTGTATGTTTGTGTGTTTGTGTGCATATGTGCATGTTCATTTTTACATGCGTGTGTGTATGTATATGTGTGCATTTTAGTGTGTGTGCATGTCAGTGTTCGTATGCTTGTCTGTATGTGTGTGTGTTCTTTTGTATGTATACTTATGTATTTGTGCATGTGTGAATATTTGTGTGTTTGTATGACTGTGTATTCTTTTTTGTGGGCATGTGTTTATGTACTATTACATTTGTGTACATGCTTGTGTGTGTGTGTTCATGTGGGTGTGTATCCATGTGCATGTGAGTGTGTGTGTGTGTGAGTGTGTGTGTGTGTATTTTTTGGGTATACATGTGTGTTTGTGTGAGTATATGTGTTTTGTGTGTCTACATATAGGTGTGTGTGCACGTGTTTTTATGCACATATGCCCATTAACATGTTTGTATTTATGATTGTGGGTACATGTGGGCATAACAACATGCATGTGTGTGGTTGTGCGTGTGCATGTGTTCGTGTGCATGGGTGCACATGTACTCTTGTTTAGCTATGTGTATGTATGTATGTGTGTTAATGCATGCATGCATGCGTGTATGCATATGTGCATGCATGGGTGTCAATGTGTGTATTTTTATGTGTGTTCATCTTTTTTGTGTATGTGTATGTATGTACATGTGTGTTTGTCTTCGAGCATGTGTTTGTGTGTATCTATGTTGAGATGGGTCAGAGTGTGTGTGTGTGTGTGTCTATATGTGTGGGGACTTGTGGGAGTTTGTGTATGTGTATGTACATGTGTGTGTAAGTGTTCATGTTCATGTGTGTGTATGTTGTTTGTTTGTATTTTTGTGGGTAAAGGCTCATGTGTTTGTGTGCATGTGCATTTGTGTTAGTGCAAGGGTGCATATGTGTATGCATTCATGTGTTTGTGTGTGTGTGTGTAAGTGTATGTGTGTGCATATGTGTATGTGTGTACGTGTGTGTGTGTGTGTGTGTGCATGGGCATGAGTAATCATGGCTTTATGTCCTGGTGTGTCTTCGTGAGTGTGTGTGTGTGTGCATTTCAATATATGTTTGTGTGTGCATATGCTTGTGGGTATGCATATGTTTATGTTGATGTGTGCATGTGTGTGCACGTGTGTGCATATGTGTGAGTGCATGTGCACATGTGTATGTGTGCATGTGTGCACCAGTGTGTTTGGGTGCTTTTGTTTGTGTATAGGCGAGGTTATGCACATGTATATATGGGTGTATGTGCTCATCAGTGTGTTTGAATGCATGCATGCATATATGCATGTGTGCATGTGTGTGTTTTTACATTATGGTTGTTTACATGCACATGTATGTGAGCTTATGTGTGAGTTTGAATGTATGTGTGTGGGGGGCGTGTGCATGTATGCTTGTGTGCATGCATTCATGTGCAAGTGTGTGGTTATGTGTATGTGTTAATATGCATGTGTGCACGTGTGTATTTTTCTGTGCTTGAGTGTGTATATTAGTGGGTGCTAGTGTGCATGTGCGTGTGTCGTGCATACTTGTGTGTAGGTGTAAGGGTTATTATGGGTGTTTGAGTGTGTTGGTGCCCATCCATATGTGTGTGCTGTGCACGTTATTATATTTGCATGTGTGCATGTGTTTCAATTATCTATGCGTGCACGTTCCTATGCATTTGTGTGAGTGTTTGTGTATGCATCCATATGTGTTGGTGCATGTGTGGGCATGTTTGTGCATGTATATATATGGTTGTGTGCATACGTGTGTAAACGTGTATGTGTTTGTGCCTATTACATGTTTATATGTGTGTATGTGTGTGTATGTGGGTTTAGGTGTGTGCACGTATGCATGTGCATGTGTATGCACCTGTGTGTGTGTCTATGTGTGCACAAGGGTGTGTTTACTGGTGTGTGTGTGTGTGTTCATCTATGTAAATGTGTGCATGTGTGTGTGTATGTGTACACATTTGTTAGTGCATCTTGTCTGCATTTGTGTGTGTGTATAAGTGTGAGTTTATTTAGTTAAAAGTACTTGCATGTTTATGTATGTGCATGTGTGTGTATATGTGCACTTGTGTGTTTGCATTTATGTGTGCATGTGTGTGTTTGTATGTGCATGTGTGTGCTTGAGCATGTGTTTGAGCGTGTTTGCCTACATAAACACACATGGTTTGTGCTTGTGCATGTGTGAGTATTTTTTATATGTGTGTGTGTATTTGCGTATATGTATTTATGTATGTACATGTGTGTGTGCATGTGTTTGTATGCATATGGATGTGTGTGCATGCATAATTGTGTGAATGTGTGTGTGTAGGAGTGTGCATGTCTACATGTGTGCACACATGCATATGTGTGCATACATACTAGAGTGTGTGAATGTGTGTATGTTTGCTTATGTATGTGCATGTCTAGTTGTGGTTGTGTGTGTCTTCGTGTGAAGGGGTTGTGTGTGCATCTGTGTATGTGTTTGTGTGTTGTTTGTATGCTTCTATGCATGTGTTTATGTTTGTATGCATATATGTGCATTGGTTTGCATATGTGTTTGTGTGTGTGTGTGTGTACATAACTAGATGTGGTTTTGTGTGTGCATGTGCATTTGTGTGTGATTTATTCATGTGTATTTGTGTGTGAATGTGTATGTGCAAATATGCAAGTGTGTTCATGTCTATCTGAATGTCCATTTGTGTGTACATATGTATGAGTGTGTGCATGCATGTATGTGTTCATTTGTATGTTCATGTTTGTGCATGTATGTGTGTTTGTGGACATGAGTTTATGTTTGTGTGCATGCTGACAAGTGTGGGTGCATGTGTGTATATGTGTCTTTGTGTACAAGTAGAAGTGTGTTTATGCTTGCATGCATGAACATGTATGTGTGTATGAACATGCATGCGTGTATTGTGATTGTGTGCACGAATGTGCACATGCTTATGTGGATGCATGTTTGGGTGCATGTGTGCGTTTGAGTGCATGTGTTCATATGTTTGTGTGTCTATACGTATGTGTGTGTGTATGCATGTGTGCATGCATGCTTGTGCATGTGTATGCATGTGTGCATGCAAGTGTTTGTGCATGTGTTTATGTGTGTGAGTATGTATTTGTGTGTGTTTGTGTCTGCATGTGTGCATGTCAATGTCCATGTGTGTGCATGTATGCATGTGCATTTGTGTGAGCATGTCTATTAGCTTGTGTATGTGTGTGCTTGTTCTTGTACATGTTTGCTTGTCTGACTTTGCATATGTTTACATAGGTGAATGTAAGTGTGGTTTGACTTGTGTGTGCATGTTAGTGTGTGTAAGCATGTCTGAGTGTGCTATGAATAGGCATGCACATATGTGACTATGCATGGGCATGTGTGTGTGTGTGAGTGTATGTGTGTGCAAGTACACATGTATGTAGATGAATATTTCTATGAATGTGTACATTTCTGTAAGCGAGTGTGTGCATGTGCATGTGTGTGCATTTACCGACATATGTATTCACAAGTGTGTGCATGTCTATTTACGTGTGTGGGCATGTGCAAGTGTGTGTGAGTGTGTGTACATGTGTGTCTTTATATGTTTATGCATCTATGTTTACACATATATGTGTACATATGTGTGTGTGTGTGTGTATGTGTGCATGTTTGTGTTCATATGTCAGTGTATGTGTGTGTGAAAATGTGTGTATGCATACAAGCATGTCTATGCATATGGTTATGTATTTGGGTGTCTGTGTCTGGGTGTGCATGTGTGTGCATGTGTGCACAATTTTGTTCTTGTGTATGTGTAGGGGTAGGAGTGCATGCATGAGTTTGTGTTGCACATGTGTGTAAGCATATGTGTGTGTGTGTGTGCATGTGTTTGTGTGTGTATTTGTGTGTGCTCGTGCCCATGTGTATGTGCATGTCTATGACCATGTGTGTGTATGTATGCATGTGTGTTTATATGTGTGTGTGTCTGTGTGTGCATGTATTTATGTATGTTCATCAATGTGCGTATGTGCATGGATATTTGGTGTGTGTGTGTGTAAGAGTGTAAATGTGTTCTTGTGCTTGCATGCATACATGTTCATGTTTATGTGTATGTCTTTTTGTGCTTTTGTGTATGTGTGTGCATATGTGTGTGTGTCTACACGTATATGTTGTAGCTATGTGTACATAAATGTGCTTTTGTGCTTGCTTGCATGTATGTGTGTGTGTGCATGCTTGCATGTGTGTGCATGTCTTTTTGTGCTTGACTATTCATGTGTGTGTGTGTGCATACATGTGTGTATGCATGCATATGCATGTGCACATGCATGCATGAACATGTGTGTGTTTGTTTGTGTGGGTTTGTGTGTGTGCATGTGCATGCATGTGTTTGTATGTGTGTGTGTGGGGGGGGGGGGTGTTTGTGTGTGTGTGTGTGTGTGTGTGTGTGTGTCCATGCATGTGTGTCTCACTTGCACACATGTGTGCATGCATCTTTTTAGTGTATGTGTGTGTGTGGTTGTTAGTGCTTGCATGTGTATGTGTGTGTGCTTGTGCTTATGCTTTGTGTATGCATTTGTATGCAAGCATGGGTGTGTGTATGCTTGTGTATTTGTGTATGTGTGTGAGTATTTTTCATGTGTGTACATGTAAGTGTGTGTTTGCTTGTGTGTGTGCATGCATTTGTGCATTTGTTTGTTCGTGCATGTATGTTAATGTGCATATAGAAGTGTGTGTATGCATGCATGATTGTGTGAATGTGTGTGTAGGAGCATGCTTGAATGCTTGTGTGCATGCATGCGAGTGTGTGTTCATGTGTGTACGTATTCTTGTGTGCATTGGTCTGGTTGTGAATGTGTGTGCATGCATGTGCACTGGCATGTGTGTGCATTATGTGTGTGTGTTATTGTATGCATGCATGTCTATGCACCTATGCATGTGTTTATGTGTGCTTTTGTGTGTGTGTATGCATGCATGTGCGTGGTTGTATGTGTATAGATGTGAGTGACAACATGTGCTTTTGTGTTCTCTCATGCATGTATGTGTGCCCAAATCTACATGTGTGTATGTATGTACATTTGCATGTGTGTGTATGTGTCTCTACATATGTATCTATGTGTTTATGTGTGTGCTTGTGTGGATGTGTGTGTGTATGAATGTGTGTTTGTGTGTGTGCGAGTGCACCTATTTGTGTGTGTGCTTGTGCATGTGCACATGCGAGTGTGTATGTGTGTCTGCATACAAGAATATGTGGGTGTGTGTTGTCTGAATGAATATACATGTGTGTGTGTGTGTGCGCATACATGTGTATGGTTGTGAACTTATGCAAGTGGTCGTATGTGTACTGTATGCATGTGTTCATATGTTTATGCATGCATTTGTGTGGGTACACGCATATGTGTGTGGCACATGTTTGGTTGGGCACATGGGCATCTTAGTGTGTGTCTATTCATGGGCATGTGTATTTCTATGATTATGCATTAGTATAAGTGTGTGCATGCATGAATGCATGTGTTTGAGTGCGTGTGTGTGTGTGTGCATGGTTGTTTTTGTGCTTATGTGCATGTGTGTGTGGGTGCATTTATGTGCACCTACACATGCACACGTGTGTTCATGTGCATTTGTGTGCGTGCATATTTGTATGCATGTGCATTCACATGTGTTTATATGTTTGCGTGTGTGTGTCTATGTATGTGTGTATGTGTCTTTGAATGTTCATGCATCTATCTATGTGCACATATGTGTTTACATGTGTGTGTGTGTGTGTATGAGCGTGTATTTGTATATATGCATGTGTGATTGCATGTGTATGCATTCATGTGTGTCTACATATATGGGTGTGTGTGAAGATGTCTATGTGTGGGTTTACATGTGTGAGTGTATGTGTTCACAAGTGTGTTCTTGCATGTGCACCTAGAAGCATGTGCTTGTTCATGTTGTGTGTGTGCCAACATTCATGTGTGTGTGCCTGTGCAAGTGCGTGCATTTGTGTGTGTGTGTGTGCATTTGTGTGTATGTTTGTGTACGTGTGTGCACGTGCACATGTGTATATGCATGTGTGTGAGTGTACAAGTGTTTCTAGATGTCTGTGTGTATGGGTGTATGTGTGCATGGACTTATGTGTGTGTGTGTTCATGCATGAGTGGGTGCATGTGTATGCATGTATGTGTGTGAATAAGCATGCATGTGTGTATGTGCCTACAAGTGTGCAGATGCACATATGCTTGTACATACATGTGGGTGTGCATGTTTGTTTGTTTGCATATGTGTGTCTATCTGTATGTGTGTGTGGGTGTGTGTGCATGTAGGTTCGTGCATACATGCTTTTGTGTATGTATGTATGTATGCACACATGTATGTATGCATGTGTTTGTTTGCATGAGTGTGTGTGTACACATATGTGTGCATGCATGAGAGCCTATATATGTGTGTGTGTGCATGTGTATATGGTAGTTCATGTGACAATGCATTTGTGTGTGTGCATGTGTATGTGTGGATGCATTTGTTTGTTCTAATATGTGTATGCGTGTGTCGCATGTGAGTATGCATGCATTTGTGTGCGTGCATGTGTGTGCATTTGTTTGCATGCATATTCACTTGAGTGCATGTGCGTGGTTGCATGTTTGTGGCTGTGTGCATGCATGTGTTTATGTGTATATGTGTGTGCGTACTCCTGCATACATATCTGTGCATGCATTTGTGTGTGTCTCTGAGCATGTCTGTGTGTGCATGTGTGTACGTGTACACATGAGTGTGTGTATGTATTCACGTGTATGTGTGTGCATGTTTGTGTGTGTGTGTGTGTGCATGTACACACATGTGTCTCTAAGTAAGTATTTGTATGGTCTTGTCCATGTGTGTAAGTATGCTTAGGGTGTCTGTGCTTCTGTGTGAGTGTTTATGCGTGTGTGTATATGTCTGCACATGTTCACATAGACACATGTGTGTGTTTGTTGATGCATGTATACATGTGTGTCTTCATGTGTGTGTATAGTTTTACATGCACATGTGTGTTTGTGCATGTGTGCATACAAATGTGTATGTCTATGTGTGCATGTATTTGTGCTTGTGCTGGTGTGTGTCTTTGTGTGCATGTATTTATATGTGTGTGTGTGTGTACATAAGTGTGTGGGTGTTAATGCGTGCTTGCATGCATGTGTACTTACGTATGTGTTTAGTGTGTTTATGCTCGCTTCTTTCTGCATGTCTTTGTGTGTGCTTGTGTGTGTATATGTGCATGTGTGCTGATGTGTGCACAAGCAAATGTGTCCATCCTCATGTGCATGTGTGCTTATGATGTAAGTGCATTTAGCATTTTCTCATGAACACACCTGTTGTCATTGCTCCAATTCCACAGGTATGTCGATGTACAATTTAGTTGAACATATCTTCAAAAAATGCTTATAATTTAGTTTTGGCTATTTTCGCCACCTTCTATCTTTTGTTGTTGTTTGTCATTTGCACTGCCATCGTCAGTAGCTGTTGTTGCCACTTAGCCATACTCGTTCACTTGCATGACCCAAACTAACCCTAGAACCTAGTTGATCGGCTCGACCAGTATTAACCCACTCGATACGCCTTGACCTATGATGACCCACATTAACTCACCAATCTTCAATGACCCATGCTATTCTGCTTGAAAGATACGTACCTAAAAATTAGACCGAAAGCTCTGCCCACACTACTTGCGTAATACTTTTGCCTCCCACCATTTCACAACTCACTGTTACTATCATCTAAAACACATAGCCCATTTAGAATTAATTAATTCAATTAATTTTATGGCTTTTAAAGCCAATTTTTTTTCAAAATATTTATTTTATAATTTGTCAAATTTTGCAATTTTAAAATGTCTTTTAGAATTCCTCAAACTGTTATTTGATATTTTTAAATATACTTTTTGTATTTATAGGTTAGCAAACTACTATTGTGTCATTAAGGTCTTTATAAATATGGATACTCACTAGGTTGTAAGATGAAGATGAATATTTTGGAATAAAAATATTACTTGTTTACATGCTTTCACCTTTGTGAGCAGAGTGTGACCTAACTCTAGTTGGAGAGATTCAAAGGATCGAAGTTGAGAAACCTTCCACTGAGAGAGTCGTCAACCAAATTCCCTTATGAGAGACAAGGGTCGAAGATGGGAGACCTTCCATTGGGAAAGCTGGGAACGAAATAGATTCTTGCTTTCTCTAACTCCTGCAAGCCTACACCCATCCTCTAACTCTCTTGATCTAATCAACAAAGCACCACCATCTTCAACAAAGCTTCAAATCCTAGTCTATTATCTTATTACCTTTTTAAGCCAAGTTTCCTCACTAACCCAAAGCATCACCATGTCACCCTTTTTAATCTTTTGGTGATCCATATGCCAATTTTAACAAAATTACGAGATATCATCACCAAAAAGATACACTCTTTCAACAACATTTCTTTTTAGCAAGTTTTATTTTCTTACGTAAGTGTGTGTGCGTGAGTGCATGTTTGTGCATACATGTGTGTGCGCATGTGCATGTGATTGTGTGTATGCATGCATGTTCATGTTTTTGAGCATATATGGGCATGTGCATATGTGTATGTGTGCATGTGTGAGTGTGTGCATGTGCGTGCATGTGTCTGTGTATATGCATGTGTGCATGTGTATGTATGTGCATATGTGAATGCATTTTTATGCTTGTGGATAAGTATGTGTGTGTACACTCATGCATGTGTAAATGTGTGTTTGTATTATGGTCGTGTGTGTGTGGTGCATATGTGCCTATATGTATATGTGTGTTTGTTTATGTGCACATGTGGGTATATGTGTGTGCATATGCGTATTGGTGCATGTGCGTGTGTTTGTATGTGTGCATGTATTTCTATCTGTGGGTGCTTTTGTGTGTCTTTGTTTGAGCATGTTTGTGTGCGTGCATATCAGTGTGCATTATTGTGTTATTAACCCCTGCCCATGGTACTTTATTTGATGATAATAATCCTAAAATATTTCTAATGAATTTTGTTTAGTGAATTTTTATATTCTAAACATTTGATGCTCATATTCATAAGAGAATAAAAAAAAGTAGAGAACCAAAAATGAAATATTATAAAAATCATCATGGTGGAAGTAGTAACTACCAAGATTTAAATTAGAAATTTAAAATATGATAAAACAAAAAAAATTTAATTACCATCCTAATAATCTTTCATGGTACATCGATTGCTACAGCGTTAATGTCGGATTGAGGCATGAATTTTGGACCCCTTTTACACATTTGAATTTAGCTCGGATCGAGAACATTACCCTTTAAGAGTGTAATTAATCCTTTGATTATTGGTGCACATGGGTGATTAAATCCCACACGAACCAAGAGGTAGCCAACCTCAAAATTAGGTTGCCTTTGCCATACGCCATATTGCTTATATGGAGAAAAATGCATTTCAAATACATGTCAGACTAAAAGTATTACTTTTACTATGCGACAAGCTTCGAAATTGTAGAAGTGAAGTTATCCATCTGATCATGCATTTTTGGGATCGAACGAACCTTATCATATCTAATTTTTAAACATACTAATTCTATCAGTCATCTGATCATGCAGTTTCGTAATAGCATGGTCTATATTTCTTCCACTCAACAAGTTAAATCCTATCCTTAGATCACAATTCTGATCTAATGATCGAGACCAAATGTATATTCCTAAAAAGAATTGATTAAATCCTATTTAGCAGATAGCACGGTATTTGCAATCGAGCGATCCTGTTCGATTCGATCTGATAGTTCCAATGCATTGGCTCTTTTAGCTACTACGTTGAGTCATTGGGAATGTCTTTTCAAATATTAAATTTCTAATTAAAAATTGTGGAAGAGAAAATGTAATTGCTAAATTTGGTGTTTGGTAAGTGCTTTTAATCGTTATAAGATGTCTATAAATAGGAGAAGTTTTTAGCAAAATTTGTTGATTAAAACTTTTATAAAATTTCAAAGAAGTGTTCTCAAGTCATGACCTTAAAGAATTCGCAGCCATTGCTAATTGCCGCCTCTTTACACGGTACCTCGCTTCAACAAACTCAAAATTTTTAAATTCATCTTTCAATTAGCTAAATTCTCATTTTTCTCACTTTAGAGCTGATTAAATTAAAATAATTGTGCATTGTTAAAAGTTTTGTCAAGCATGGGAATTTATTTGTATAGATTTTTATAATCATTTTCTTTCAACTTTCTACCAATTCTATTTTGTTGTAAGGTTATCATAACATGTTTTATTTTCATACTATAAGAGTTTATCCTACCTATCTTTTGATGAAAGGTTTATATTTTTTAATTCTTAGTTTTTATTAAGGGAGGTTGTACAAATGATTTTAAGCCAAACAACTTAAAAATTAATTATGGACATGTTTAAATTTTTGCACCTTATTATTTCAAAATTTCTACAATTTTATTATCAAAATAAAAATTAACATATTTTTAATAAATTAAATTTTAAATTTTTGCAATTCCCTCCTCTTACTAATCAATATTTCATATAGTATCACAGCAAGATCCTTTTTAATAAGAAGAAATTCTTTAGGAGATCTATGGCTCTAATTGATGCTTCGACTAGGTTTAGTGAAAGTGTGCCTTCCAATAGGTTGCCACTCTTTTGTGATGATTACGATCTTTATTGGAAGATTAAGGTGGTCAGCCATTTAAAATTTGTTGATAAAAGTTATGGGAATTGATGCAAGTTCCTTCTTATTTTCCCATAAAGAAAATGCATGAGGAACTTTTGCACCTAAACCTTTTTATGAAATGGATGATAACAAAAAATATAAAGTGTAATTAAATGATAGGGTCATAAATATTTTATATTATGCTTTGAATGCTATAGAATTCAATAGAATCATAAATCTAGAAACTGCTTATGAGATTTGTCATAAATTAGAAATAACATATGAAAGTACTTCTTTTATTAATGAAAACAAAATAAGCAAAATGATACAAGACTATGAGTTTTTTAGGTTTCTTTCAAATGAGTCCATCAAAAACATGTTTATTAGATTTACTAATATTTGCTAGCTTGGAAAAGCCAATTTCTATGAATGAATAGGTAAAGAAGATGCTACGAATCTTGCCAAAAGAGTATGATCCATTAGCTACCCCAATCAAGATAGCCAAAATATTTTTATGATGATAATAGATGATTCTGTGGGTGAGCTTATTATAAACGAGCTAGAAATAGAGAGGAGAAAATAAGAAGAATTAATTGAGAAGACTAAAATAAAGAAGGAACAACAAATAATATTGAAGGTAGAGGAAGGCATTCTAAAAGAGGAATCCACTAATGATGATGGAAAAGCTTTAATTTTGAAAGTCTTATCTAAAGTTTTTAATGGTGTAGGAAAGTATGGAAATCAAAACTTTAAGAGAATGAGAAGAAGGAAAGAGAAAAATATTTGTCATGAATCTAAAATGCCAAGACATATTAGACTAGCATGTCTTATCATACAAGAAAGAGTTGAAAAAGAAAAAAATGAGAAAAAGAAAAAAAAATGAGAAAAAGAAAAGTATGAAGAAGAAGAAATCATTGAAAACAACTTAGAGTGATTCCAAAAAAACATGTACAAGTGAAGAGGAGAATAATAATGAAAGATTCTTTTACATGATGGCTAGAGAAGAGGAAGAAGAAGAGAGTGCATCTTCAAGTGAGGAAAGGTAAATTATTAAAATGAAAGATTAACTAAATAATTACTTTATTTTGTAAAAAGTATAAAACTTTAAGTAAAAAATATAAGAAACTTGAGAGGAATATTGTTAATGTGTGGGTCTTTGTGATGAAATAAAAAATACCAATGATGACTTAGTACAAAACATTAATGTGCATGCTTCCTTAGTTAAATATTTTCATGATTTTATATCTTTGCACTTTAGTTATTCATTTTCAAGAGAAAAGTTAATTAGTAGAGTTTTACACTTCTTAGAAGATTTGATATGCATATGCTTAATAATAATATTTACTTGTCACATGGTTATAATAAATTTATATATAATTATTTCATGCTTTTAGGTCCCACTTCATATACTTGTAGAATTAGAAATAATGTTCACTCAAACTATCCTACTTATGCATATGTAGTGAAAGAAAACAGTAGCTTAACTACTATTGAACCCAAATGGTTTGGGTTCCTAAATCTAACAATTAATTTATGAGTGCAAGCATTTCTTCTTTCCGAAGTAGACGAGAACATGTGGTTCTTGGATAATGGGTGTTCAAGAAACATATCAGGAAACATTAAGCTATTCACCTAACTAAAGGTTTATTGTAGAGGAAACATTGTGCTTGTTGATAATTCAAAGAAATCTATCAGAGGAATTGATATTATTGGGTACCTTATATTTTTTAATTACTATAGTTTTATTTGTTCAAGGTTTAAAGTATAATTTACTTAGCCTTAGTCAACTTTAAGAGAGTAGTTTTAGTATTTCATTTGATACTATTATATGTAAGATTAGTAAAAATGAAAATGTAATAATTATTGTACATAGAAGAAATACTACTTATTTGCTTGATTTAAAAAATAATAAATAATTCTCAAATAAAATGCTTTGCATCACATACTTGTGACTCAAATTTATTGTGCAACGAATTTTATCAAGCTAGTACACATATCTTAAGAAAAATGATTAAGCATAGTAAGAGATTTGCATGAATTAACTTTCGTAGAATTTTGTTTATGGAATATATTATTTAGGAAAAGAAACAAAAGAAAGCTTTCAAACCGAGAAAGATATCACTTCTAAGAAAATTTTGCAACTTGAACAAGACTTTTTTACAACAATACATCCCATGCATTTAAGAGATACGAAATCTGGATTAGTTATAGTAGACAATTATTCAAAGTATACATGGGTTACTTTCTTAAGAAAAAAGAGTGAATCATGTAAAAAATTTCAAATTTTGATAACCAAATCACAAAATAAGTTAGGTTATAACTTAATTTATATTAGAAGTGATAATTGAATAGAATTTAGAAATAATGAATTCATTGAGTATTGTAACAATAGTAGATTTTTTCACATATTTTGGGCACCTAAAACTTGACAACGAAATGGTATAGAGGAGAAACAAATCAAAGTTTATTATATTTATCTAGAACTATAACAAATGAGTATGATATAGCAAAATTCTTTTAGGCAAAAGCTATGCTTACAGCTTGATAAGTTCCAAATAGAATACTTTTTTAGGACAATATAAAAAAAATCACCATACGAATTAGTATTTCATAAGAAACCAAAAATTAATCATTTACATTTATTTGGTTATAAATGTTCCATTTTAAATGATGGGAAAAGAGAATTAAGAAACTTTGATCTAAAATTAGATGAGAGAATCTCCCTAAAATACTGATGTAGTAAGGTTAAAATCATCAATCTTCTAACTCCTAAGGCACCTCCATTTATATTTGATTATTGCATACAAAAATAGAATTTCTTTAATGGCTAGAAAGGGTACACCCAAAATAAACTTACATTTTGGCTTTCAAAAAATACAAACAGCTTTCTAGATTGTTGATTATGAGTGGGAATAGCTACTGATTTCTAATATAGGTGGATGGAATAAGAGTTATCGCTTAGAATGTTGAATAAAGGGTCTAGAATTATTCCAAGAAGGATTTGATCTAGACCATTAGATCTCACATGTTGGATAGATAATGTTGATGCACAAGAGTACTATTCACAAAGGTGAAGAGAATCTTAAGAGTTTGATTAAGCTTTATGGATGGGCGACTATATGTCACAATGCGAAGAAGGTTTTAGTCATTTGTTTAGGTTTTATGGATGGATGGTAAGATGAAACATTTCTATTCCAAATGATGGAGCTAGTCTCATCCATTTGATCATGTTTGTCTGATGACCAGTTAGATGGAATAAAGGAGGACGTGATCCTTGCTATTCAATTGTGAAAATGCATGATGAAAAAACTGCATTGCTCTTGTTTGGAAGCAAACAAGACTAATTTTTTGTCCCAAATCGCAAGCTTATATTTGATGTTTAGTATTGATGATGCTTACTCTATGCATAAAGGTCAGTCTAATGGGGTCGACTGGCCTCTGGCACTCTTAGGAAATAATGAGTCATTCACCTGCATATATATATGTGTGTGTGTGTGTGTGTGTGTGTGTGTGTAGGTTTGACCATACCCGATCCCATTACTTAACACTTCATGAGTCTATCTTAACTTGTTACACCCAAGCTAATTAAAGAGTTATTTCATAACTTGATTTACTCCATGTGGATAGGGAATTGTTTCATGATCAAGATTCTAGCTTAAAATAATTTTGTTCGCCCTATTTCTTGACCTATGGCTCCCCAAGGGTTCTTGCACAGTAGAAGTTTGTGCCACTTGGACCAAGCCTTTGGGCTTGGCCATGTGTAGGTAGTTAGGCCAAAGTTTTGTTTATTTTAGGCCACATTTTGAATATTAATTATTGTTCTTTTAAAGCATTTTTTTAGCTACTAAAAATTAAAATATTTTTAAAAGTAATAAAATAATAATGCATAAGAAATTAATGATCATGCAAGTGAATGAATAGTGTTATGCAAACTAAGTATATCATATGTAAACAAGTGATAGGATAAACAATAAAATATGTAGATATTTTGGTGTTGACTTCTAATGGTCACTTACTCTACCAAGAGTTTGATTAATGGCTGCTAGATATGTCATTTAAGCCACAATTGTCGCATGCCCACCAACACTACTTGACATTGCTTCACTTATGATTGCTTCATGAGACATTTTATTGAAACTTTCTAATTGATTAATCCTGTAGGAGCCTAAGATGCATGACCTAAAAATACTTAAAGCTATTAGAGAATCTATCATAATTATTTTATTATCATCAAATAAGTACTATCATAACTAAAGGTATACTAATCTCCCCTATTTGATGATGACAAGACCACTGATAAAATAGTGAATGAAAATATATAAGTCATATGAGCATGCATGTGCTCTCCTTATATTTTTTCTTGATCGTAATGTATGAAATTCATATAATTATGCCACAAACTTGGGATATAATTAGTATTTTTTATTTCACACATATCTCTCCCCTTTTTTGGTCATGCATCAAAAGATATAATAAGAATAAAACATGTAAACAAAGGGTGAACACAATAACGCTATTTATGCATAATTTGTCTTTAAATAACCAATGGTACAAGTTATAATAAATCTTTGTAGAAACAACAAATAAAAAAAATATTTATTTATTAATAAGCATAAACAGAAGCTGATCATCAACCTTTATAAGAAAAATATTAATAATCATATACAAATATAAACATATTATTTATTTATCATATATTTTACCAATGTTTAGTTTAATAACATTTATGATTTTGAACTTTGTTACATTCTTTATGTATGTTTTTGGTAATTTTTATAAGAAGTCAACCTAAAACAAATCAATAATATTAAACATGCTTGCATGGGATTCTCCCTCTTTTAAGTTAAAAAAGATAAAATGATACACAATAGACCATGGATATGCATCCATAAGTTCTAAGATATACACTAAATTCTTAATCAGTGAACCATTGGTTGTGAATTCTAACTATAAAGAATAAGAAAGTTCGCATATAGAAATTATTTACAACTTCAACATAATGATATGGACTAACTAAGGATTTTCAGTTTAGTACTCTAAATCTCATTCTTAACACAACAACAATAACATTCTAGTCTTTAACAATAAAGTATTTCTTTATTCTAAATTATTAAATGTTTTAATAAAGAATGACCAAAGATATAATTATCAGATAAAATTATTAACTCGACCTAAGTTCTAGCACTATTTTCTCGTCCTTTTAGAATCATTCAAATGGGTTAATAATTAAGAGTAATGTGAGCTTATGAAAGGTTTTAATGGATAATAATTTGATAAAAAGAATCTCATATTATTACATGAAATACTACATTTCAAGCATCAACTACAACAAAAAAGAATATTAAAATAATAATTTATCAAAATTCTCCAACTTTTTTCAATATAACTCTTGGTTTTACTCACCATTGCTTGTGTCTTTAATTTCCAGCAAGTTCTTTAAGGGCATAACATGTATGAACACTATCTATCACGTTAAGATCCAAGTTGAATTTTTTTAAATTCTATCACTAAAATTCATAACTTATAGTTTTCCAAAAAGAATTTTCACTCAATTAGTAATTCAATAAAATGCAAAAAACATTAATGACACACTAAATAGATTCATATTTCTTATATTGATAATTTAATAATCTATGTAAATACATTGATCTAGTGGTTCATGATAACAAATCAAATAATATCATAAATCTTTATACTTTGACCTTTCAAAGTAAGGTAACATTTAACATTCAAGCTACATAAGGAAACATGATCTATTGAATTTTCTTAAAGAGATATTAAATAGCTCTAACAAAGTTACTAAAAAAATAAAAAGTTTTTCTTAATAATGACCATAAATATTTTGCAAGTGGGTCACATGCAAACTCATAAGGCAAGGCTTGTCTTCATAGATCCTAATTATGGAGATATACCAATACACTTATATATGCTTTAAATTTAAGAACCCAAACATTTTGGGTTCAATTTTAATAGTTTGTGATTAAGGTGTCTTTACAAAGGTATTTTTTAGAGATATTACTTTAAGAGTCCATTCATATTTATCTTAGTTTAAATAGATAAATTTCTTAAGTAATCATAAGAAATATATCCATGTTTATCACAATAATTGCATACAGCTTGGGATTTAGCATGAAAATGAATAATATACAAACTAAAATTTTTCTTATCACATAATTATATGATGAAGCATGTTTGTACATATGTGAAATAGAAGAACTATTATTATCATTTATATGTATACATAAACATTTCAATCTACATTTTTGAGTCAAATAAGTCATTATATAATATTTTCATATCTCAAAGAATCAATACATGAATTGCTCAAGGCTAAAGATGTCTCATATTCCTCAAATTTACTTTCTATTGTACTTACATTAGTAGCATGTATAAGGAAATATCATTGAAGCTACTCATTTCTAGCTATAAACTTATTGCATTACCTTTCTGATAAGTAAACATGATGCTCTTCTTTCTCATATTTTACTTTTAATCTCATATAAAATTCAATCAATTTCTTATGCTCAACTATAATGTTATTAAAAGAAATAGTCAATTGATCGTCACTAATAATGAGATTATCATTATTAAAGAAAGAAATTTATTATGCACCTTGGAATGAAGAGCTTACTTCTGAGGTGCATAAAGTTTCTCTATTATTTTTTCTTTTGATTTCTCATTTTCTTCTTATCTTCAGTAAGAAACATAACTTATTTTTTATATAAATTCTCTAGTTTCTACATAGTCTCAAAAGATGTTTTAAGATGACAAATCTTGATTTCATATTATTGAGATAAAGCAAAATAAAGATAATTCATTCAAGTAGCATTTCTTTGCCTTAAATTTTGAAATTATTCATCAGAATCATTTAAATCATTAAAAAGATTTTTAATTAAAAATATTAAATTAATGCTAATATTTCAAATAAAATATTCAAAATCATTTTTCCACAAAGAAAGATTTAGACCTTCAAACATAGGTGGATGCATGTTAAAAATATAAATGGCAACTCAACACACAACAAGAAGTGGAAAAGATGGGATCTTCTGTAAGGAAGTTCTTCCCTCAATGTAACCTGCTCTTATACCACTTGATATAATCTATTTTGAGCCAATTCAAAGGATGGGGGGTGAATTATGCTTTTAAATATTTTTTATTTTAAAATATTTTGTTAAATGAAACTTTTCAATTACAAAATTGATCATTTAAAAATTTTGTTAAATAAAAATGTTAAAAGAAAATATACATTTTATAATTTTTAAAACATTTTTAATAAAATATTTTATGGTTCATAAAAAATGAATTTATAATTGTATTATATGTACTTTAAGTAATTATTATTAAATAAGAAAAGTATCATAAATTATATAATAACAAAGTTAATAAATATAACAAAAGGATTTTAGGTGGTTCAACCTAACATGTGAATAAATCTACTCATATTCAACTAGATAAGGATTTCACTAACAAAGCCAATTTCTTTTGCTATAAGAGGTAGAGAAAATCTTTACAGACCACATCTTTTTGTTGTAGTAGGTAGGGGTTTACTATCACAGTCTTAATTATAAAAGATTATAATATTAAAGTATAATACAATATTATAATTAACCATAACATTTCATTATTCACTTATAAAGCATATATAGCATAATTATATGGATTATAATGTTGGAATATGAATTCATATATGAAAAAGGTTGAACTAGTCTAAAGGACTTTGTGTTAAAATATTAAATCCATATGTTTTATCAATATGAACTAATGTTAATAAGCAAAATAAAATCAATAAAGATCTTGCTTTTATGTAATCTTTTCTAAAATCATTAAAAAAATAAGAAAATAAATAGTCAATTATGAAAAGTCACAAATAAGATATGCAACCAAATAAAATGCTAAAGCAAGAAAGAAAAAATGAGTTGAAAATATGGCTCCAATAAAGGCATCAAAATCAGATTGCAATTTTCGATTTTGTACCTTTTCTTCCAAAAATATTGATGTGGTAAGGATAACATCAATAGTCCTCTAACTCATAAGGTTCCAATATTTATGTTAGAATATTTTAGACTAAAATAAAATTTTTTCAGTGACTATAAATGGTCACCAAAATAGTTGTTACATTTTGACATTCAAAACAAACACAAACAACTTTTAAAAAACTAATTACTAGTTGGAATAGTGATCTCCATTCTATCTAGATGGATGAAATAGGAACCACTTAATCAAAATAATGAATAAAGGGTCCAGATCTAATTTAAGAAAAATTTGATCTAGATCATTAGATCCCATATGTTGGATACATAATATTGATGTGTAAGAGCACTATTCACTAAGGTAGAGATGATCTCAACCATTCAATTGAGCTTTATGGATAAATAACTAGATGAAATGTACTATTCATAAATATTAAGAAGATCTTAGCTATTCGATTAGGATTTATGGATGGATGATAAGATGAAAATTATTATTCAAAATGGTGGATCCAATCTCATCCATTTAATCATGATTATTAGATGAATGGTTAGATGGAATCTACTTTTCATAATGGTAGATGTGATCCTTATCATTCCATTACACAAAAGTGAAATTGCATGACACTAGTTCACTATAGTTTGAAAGTAAATAGGGCTAATTTTTAGTCCTACAACTCAAACTTGTATATATTGATTTGCATTTATAATACTTCCTCTACCTATAAAAGTTAGCATAATATGGTTTTCTATCCCTTGGTGTTATTAAAAAGTAGTGACCCAAGTCACCTATGTATATATTTATAGGTCTGGCCTGACCTGATCCCATTACTTAACACTTCATGAATCCAACCAAACTCATTGTGCCTAAGCCAACTTAGGAGTTAATTCCTAACCTAATTTAATCTAGTTTGTAAGCATATGTGCTTATGCATGTGTGTGATTAAACATGTGTCTGTTCATGTGTATGCTAATGTGTGTGTGTGGGTACATGTTTACATGTTTGTGTGCATACATGTATAGCTATATGTGTTTGTGAGTGTGTGTTGGCATGGAAATCATTCTGGGCTATGTATGTGCATGTATGCACTTGTGTGTGTTCGCATATATGTGTATGAATGTGAGTGTTGGCACATATGTGTGTGTTTGCATACATGTGTGAATATGTGCATTTGTGTGCACATATGTGTGTGTGTGTGTGCAAGTGTGCTTGTTTGAGAATGCATATACATACTCTAGTTTGTGTGTGTTAGTGTGCATGTGTAATTGTGTGTGCGTGTGTGCATGTGTTTGTGTGTCAAAACATGTGTATTTGTGTGCATGTATGTGTATGCATAAGTGCATGTGTCAGTGTGTGTATGCGGGCATGTGTGTCTATGTGTGTGTTTATGTACATGTGTATTCATGTATGTGTGCATGTTTATGCACACTTGTGTGGTTTTGTCTGTGTGTTTTCCTGCATGCGTGAGTCCATGTGTGTGTGTGTGTATGCATGTATGCTTATGTGCATGTGTGGGTGCATGTGCACTTATTTGCATTATGGATGTATTTGCATGTTCTTGTCATGTATGTGAGTGTTTATGTGTGTGTTTGTATACGTGTGTATAAAGTATTACATGTGTGTGCATGTGTGCATGCATGCATGCATGCATGTATATGTGTACGTGTCAATTTGAGTGCATACATGTGTGGGTGAGTACTTGTGTGTGTGTGTGCTTATGTATCTGTACTTACTCATGTGTGTTTGTGCCTATGCATGTGTGTAAGTTTTTGTGTGTTTGAATGTGTCTGTGTGTGTGTGCATGTGTGCATGTGGGTTTATGCATATGTGCGTGCATGTGTGTGCCTATGTCTGTGGGTGCATGCAAGTGTATACATGTGTTTGGGTATGTGTGTGTAGGTCTGAGTGCATGTGTGTGGATGTATATGTGCATGTGCATATTTGTGTGAATGAGTTTGTACACATGTGTGCATATGTGTGTGTGTTGTTGTGCATGTGTATGTGTGCATGTAGTGTGTGTATGTATGTGTGTGTGTGTGTGCATGCATGTTTATGTATGAGTTTGGTTACATGTGAGTTTGTGTATGCATGGGTGCTTCTGTATGTGTGTGCAGGTGTATGTGCATGTGCTTGTGCATGCGTGTGTGTATGCTTGTGATTGTGTGTATGTGCAAGCATAGGTGAATGTGTGTTTATGCATACATGCATGTGTAGGAATATGTAAGTGTGCATGTGTGTAGTTGTGTGTGTGTGTGCACATGTACACATGTGTGTGTATGTGCATATTCTTATGTGCATGTGTGTGTGTATGTGCCAATGTGTATGCATTTGCATGTATGTATGTGAGTGCATGCATGTGTTTGTCTATGTGCATTATGGTGAGTGTGTGCATGTGTGTGTGCATTTGTACATGTGTCTTTGTGCATGTGTCTATGTATGTGTGCCTATGTTTGTGCATTTATGTCTCTGTCCATGTTTGGTGCAAGTGTATATGCATGTGTGTGTACAAGTCTATATATGTGAATGTATGTATGTTTGTTTGTAGGTAAATTTGCATGTGCTTATTTGAGTCTTTGCAAGTGGGTCTACATTTGTGTATTCGTGTATTTGTGTGTATGACTTTTTTGTGTGCATCTATGTGTGCATGTGTGTATGCATGTGTTTGTGCATACATGTGTGTGTATGTGTATATATATATATGTGTGTGTGTGTGTGTGTGTGTGTGTGTGTGTATGCATTTGTTCATTTGTACATGCAAGCAAGCATGACCACGTGTGTGTTTGAGCATGTGTGTGCAAGTGTTTTTGTGCATGTGTATATGTTTGCAAGCATGAGTTTGGTGTGTGTGTTCACTAGTGATTGTGTATCCATGTGGACATGCAGGTGTTTGTGTATGTGTGAATGTGTGCATGTGCATACTCATGTGAGTTCATCTATGTGTGTGTGTGTGTACATGTGCATATGTGTGTATGTGCATGGGTGTTCATGAAAGTGCATATGTGTGTTCTTGTATGTTTATGTTTATGTTCTTATTTGTGTCTTTAAGTGCATGGGTACATGTGTATGCTCATGTGCATGTACATTTATGTTTGTGTGTGTGTGTGCCTATAGGCATGTGTGTGTTTACTTTCATTATCTGTGAATGTTTATGCGTATGTGTACGTGCATTCACATTTATGTATATGTATGAGCATGTGCATTCATTTGTGTGTGTGTTTGTGTGTGTATTACTATGTGCATGTGTATGCATATTTGAAGTATGTGTTTGAGAATTTTTATGTGCATTCGTGTCAGTGTGTATATGCATATTTTCATGTATGTGCTTATACAGGTGTGCATGAGTGTGTGTGTGTGTGTATTTTCCTATGCACGTGTGTGCTTTGTTGCATCTGTGTGTATGTGTATGTATGCATGTGCATGTGTGCATTTATGTGCATACATGCATGTGTGCATGTGTGTGTCTATGAGTGTTCATGTCTTTCTATGTATGTGTGCCCATGCATATGCGTATGCATATTTGTGTGTTCATATGTGTGTGTGCTTGGACATGTGTATACATGTGTGAAAATATATGTGTATTTGATAGCATATGTGCATATGTTTGTGAGCATGTGGATACATGTGCAATGGTTCAAGTTTGTGTGTATGTGTGTGCATGTGTATGTGTATCTACATGTGCATACATGTGTGCACATGAGCATGAGTGTGTGTGGATGTAGGTGTAGGTGTGCGTCTATGTGCGTATGTGCGTGTGTGTGGATGCACATCTATGTGTGCACATGTGAGTGCATATGCATATGTATGTTGTTAGTGCATTATTGTGTGTCCTTGTGTGTGTGTTTATGCATGTGTGTATGCATGTGTGTGCATACGTGCATGTATGCATGCATGTGTGTGAGTATGTTTGTGTGTGCATGTGTAGGTTATGTGCAAATGTGTTCGTGTATGTGCACATGTGCGTGTGAGTGCCTTTGCATATGGCTGCATGTACTAGTGCATGCATGTGTGCATTTTTGTTTAAATATATGTGTTTGTACATGTGTACATGTGCATGATTGTGTTTGTGTGTTAATGTGCATGTGTGTGTTCATATGTATGTGCATATGTGTAGGTATGTGTGTGTGTGTGCTTCTATGAATAGATGAGCTTATTTCAGTGAGTGTGTATGCATGTTTGCACAAATGCATGTGTGTACATATGCATGTGCATGCTTGGGTGCACTTTTGTGTGTGTACTTGCATGCATGTGTTTAGGGGTATGTACATGTGTGTGAGTTTGTATGGATGGGTGTGTGCATGTGTAAGCATGTCTATATGTGCATGTTTACATGTGCAAGTATGTAAGTGTGTGCATGCCTACATGCATGTGTGTTTAGGTGCGTGCATGTGCATATGTTCCTGTGTGGGCATGTGCTTTTGTGTGTGTGCACGTGTGTGCATGTGCCTATGTATGTGTGCTTATGTGTGTGTACATAGTTGTGTGTGTGTACCTATGTTTGTGTTTGCATGTTTGCTTTGCTTATGTATGTTTTCATGTATTTTGGTGAGCATTCACATGAGTGTGTATGCATGTGTATTTATGTACGTGTTGGTGTTTATCTACATGCTTTTGTTATTTTGTGTGTGTCTATGTGTGTTCATGTGCACATCTATGTGCATGCATGTGGGCATGTGTGTCTATGCATGTGTGTGTGTGTGTGGGCATGTCAGTGTGGGTGTGTGTGTGGGAAGGTGTGCATTGGGGGTGTATGTGTGTAGGTGTCTGTATTTGTACATATGTGTGTAGGTGCATTCATGTTTTCTTGAGAGAGTTAATTCGAGCATATTAGTCTATGTGTTTGTGATTTTTCTTATACATATGTGAATGTGTGCATGTGTGTGTGTGTGCATGTGAGTGTGCAAGTGTCTATTCTTGTATGTGTGTGTGTGTGTGTGCATATATGTGTGTGTGAGTGGGCTTTTGTGTGGATGTCTACATACTATGCATGTGTCATGCATGTGTGTGTGTGTTTATGTGAGTGCATGTGATAGTGTGCATGTGCATGCACATGTGTGTGAATGCTTGTGTGTGTTTGTAGGCATACATATGTGCTTGCAATATTATTTCCAAGTGAGTACATGTGCGCATGTGTGTTCCATTGTATGTTTGTATGTGTGTGTATTGATGCATGCGTGTGCCTGTATTTATGTGTGTGTGCATGTGCCTATGGATGGCTATACACATGCATCTCTATACGTTGTGTGCATGTTTATCTACATGTGAGTAATATGTGTGTGTGAGTTTGTGTATGTGTGTGCATGAGTGCGTCTATGTGCACATGCATGTGGTTGTGTGTGTTGATGTGTATGTGTATGTGCATGCATGCATGTGTGTGTGAATGTGAGCATGTGTGCACACATGCATATATGTGTGTGTTGATTATGTGGGTTTGTGTTTGTTCGTATGCCTAGGTGTGTGTGCGTGCATGTGTGACTGTATGCACACACATGCATGTATGTTGGTGCATGTGTTAATATGTGTGTGTACATATATGTGCATATGTGATTGCATGGGTGTGTGCATGCATGTCTGAATTCTTATGCATGTGTGTATGCATGTGCGAGTGTGTGCATGTCTGTGCACACATGTGTGTGTGTGTGTGTGTGTGTGCATATATGTATTTGTGTATAAATATGTGTGTGCATGTTGTGTGTGTGTGCATATGTATGAGTGCATGTGTGCATGTGTTTGGTTGTTTATGCTTTTTGCACGTGTTTTTGCAAGTGTAGGTTTGTGCGAGCATGTGCATGTGCATGTGTGTGCCAACATTTGCAAATGTGTATGTGTGTGCATGTGTATGTTCATGAATGCATGTGCATGTGCATGTGTATGTGTTTGTGTGTGTGTACATGTGTGCTTGTGCACATATGTGAGTGTGTGTGAGAAGCCTATGCCTATTTTTTAATTCATGTGTATGCATGTTAGTATGTCTGTGCATGTGCTTATATGTGTGCGTGTGCATGTGCATGCATGTATGTGTGTGCATGTGTATATGTGTGCATATTTGTGTGTGTAAAAGTGGTCATGGGTGACTATATGCCTGTGTGTGCCACGTGGGCATGTGCATGTTCACTTGTGTATGTAAGTGTGTGTGCACGAGTGTATGTGTATATGTGTATTTGCATGTGTGTTCGTGTGTGTATATGTGTGTGTGTGCATGTAGATGTGTTCACACTCATATGTTTGTTCTTGTACAAGAGTGTATGTGTACATGTGTATATGTTTCTATATATGTGTATGTGTGTGTGTGTGCATGCATGTGTGCATATGCATATATTCTTGTGTGCATGTGTGTGCCTATCTGCATGTGTGTGCATACAATTTTTCCTTTATGTATATGTGTATGTGTGTGTGTGTGCATGTTCATGTACATGTATCGGAGCATGTGGGTGTGTTCAAGAATGTGTGTGTGTGGGTATATGGGCATGTGTTTGTGCATGTGTGTGCATTTGTGCATGCATGTTTACATTTGTAAGTGTGCATGTGTGCTTATGTGTTTGTGCATATGTGTGCAAATGTGAGTATGTATGTGTTTGTTCCTATATTTATGTGGTTGTGTGTACAGGCATGGGTTAACCTGATGTTTTATGTTTGTATCTATGTATGCATGTGCATGCAAACGATTTTGTCTTTGTGTATACATGTATGTGTTTGTGTACGTGTCGGTGTGCATGTGTGGGTTTGTGTATACATGTGGGTGTGCATGTGTGGGTGTTGGTATACACGTTTGTGTGCATGTATAGGTGCACATGTATGCACATATGTGTGTGCATATGCATGCATGCTTATTGTGCATGCTTGTTTATATGTGTGTGTATGCAACACACATGTGTGCATGAATGTGTTTGGATACATGTGCATGTGTGTGTGTGTTTGTGTTTATACACATGTGTGTGAATGTGTGTATGCTTAAGTATATGTGTGTAGGGCTATGCACACGTGTGTGGTTGTGTTTATGTATGAGCATGACCATGCATGCACATGCGTATGTGTGTGTGTGTGTGCATGTATATGTGTGTACGTACATGTGTAGGTGTGTGTACACATTTGTACTCTTTTTTATGCATGTGCATGTGTGCCCTTACATGTATGTTTTTGCATATGTGAATGTGCATATTTATGTGTGTGTTTGGGTCTACGTGTGCTTGTACATGGATATAAGTGCGTGTGTGCTTATGTGTATATGCATGTGCATGTTTGTGTGCGTGCATTCGATTTTGTGTGTGTGCGACTTTGTGCGTGTGCATATGTGTGTGTCCATTTTTTAATGCATGTGCTTGTTCATGTGTCTATGCATACGTGTGCATATGCATGCATGGCTATGTGTTTGTGCATATGAGTGTGCATGTGTGAGTGCATGTGTGTGTCTACATGTGTGTGTGTATGCATGTGTGTGTTTGCATGTGCATGTGTATGCATACATGTTTGTATGTGTGTGTGCATACATGTGTTTGGGAACATGTGCATGTGTGTGTGTGTTTGTGAGCATGCACATGTGTGAATTTCTATTTGTGTGTGTGTGTGCATGTGTGTGCATGTACACATATGTGTATGCATGTACACATATGTGTATGCATGTATGTGTGTGTGCACATTAATATATGTGTATTTACACATGTGTTCATGTGTGCCTGTCTTTTTGCATGTGTGTGGTTGTTTGTGTGTCTATGTGAGTATGCATGTATATGTGCTTGCATGTGCATTTGTTATTTTGTGTGCATACATGTGTGTGTGGTGTGCATGTGTGTGGCGTATGTGTGTGTTTATATGTTGGTGTCTATGTGTGCCTATGTGCTTGTGTCTTCACATGTATGTATGTATGTGTGTGCATTCATGCATGTAGGTGTGTATACATGTATGAGTTTGTGCATGTAGGTATGTTTTTGTTTATTAACATGTGTGTATTTGTTTGTGTGTTTTCGATTGTGTGTGTGCATGACTTTGTGTATGCACATGTGTGTGCATTTGTGTATGTGTCCTTCTATGTGTGTCTATGTGTCCATGTGCATGTGTGTAGATCCACGTGAGTGTTTGTGCATGTGTCTATGTGTGCATGTCTTTGTACACATGTGCAGTTGTGTGTATGTGCATTTGTGTTCGAGCATGTGTGCATGTATGCAGACATGTGTGAGTGTGTCTGTGTGTGTGTATGTGCTTGTGTACGTGCATGTGTGTGTGTGCATTATTGTGTGCATGTTTATGAGTGTATATTAGTGCCTAAGTCTTTAGATATGTGTGTGTATGGGGGAGCTTGTGTATGTGCGTGTGTATGTGTGCGTATGTGTATGACTGTGTGTAAGTGTGTGAGTGAGTGCACACATACATGTATATGTGTGTGTGTCTTTGTGTGTATTCAATTGTTTGTGTATGTATGATATTGTGTGTGTGCATATGTATGTGTGCAAGCACATGAGTTAGTGTGTTTGTGCTTTTATGCATACGTGCAATATGTGTGTGTGTGTGTGTATTTGTAATTGTATGGTCATCTGTGGTTGCATGTCTTTGCATGTACATGTGAACATGCATGCATTTGGATGTGTGTGCATTTGTATTTGTTTATTTATTTGTGTGCATGTGTGAATGATTTTGTGTGTGTGCATGTGTGTGTTCTTATGTGTGTGTGTGTGCATATGCATATGTGTGCTTGTGTACATGTTTGTGTATGCACATGTGACAGTGTGTGTGTTTGTGTTCGGATGCATAAGTGCATATGTGTGTGTGTGTGCATAGTTAAGTGTGTGTTCCTATGTGTGTGCTTGTGCGTGTCTATTTGTGCATACTCTCATGTGTGGGTGTGTGTGATTGTGTTTGTGCATGCATGTGTACATGTGTTGTCCATGCTTATGTATATGTATGTGTGTTTTGGTGTGTGTGTATGTCTGAGTTCTTGTGTGTGTTTGATTATGTCTATGCATATGTGTGTGTATGTGCCTATGAGCATTTGTATGTACATTTATGCGTGTGCAAGTGCGTGTGTATGTGCTTGTGCACATGTATGCATGCACATTCGATCATGTTTATGTGTTCAACTTTTGTGCTTGTGCATGTGTCCATTTGTGTATGCATGTTTGTCTCTATGTATAGGTGCATGCATTTATGACCTCATGCATTTGTGCATGTGTACAATTGTACACGTGTGTGCATATGTTTGTGGTTTCATCTATGTATGCATGTACTCTTGTATGCATGTGTGTATGCATCTTTATGAGTGTATATGTGGGAGTACGTGTGTGAGTGTGTGTATGCATTTACATGTGTGTGCATACGTTTGCCCATGTGTGTGTGCGTGTGTGTGCATGGGCATGCCTCTATGTGGACATATGCTTTTGTGTGTGCTTGCATTGATGTGCATGTATTTATGCAAATGTGTGTGTGTACGTGTGAGTGTGTGTTTCTTTACATGAAGGTGTGTGAGCATACTGGAGTGTGTTCCTGTGTACATTCTTATGTATGTGTGTGTGTGTGTGTGTTTTTGTGCACTATGTGCATGTGAGCTTGTGTGAGTTCTTTTATGAGTATGTGCATGCATGCATATGTGTGTGTGCATGTGTGCATATGTGTGTTTGCATGTGTGTATGCATGTATGTCTGTGTGTATTCATGTTTGACCATAAGTGCATAAGCGTGTGTGTGTGCACTTGAGTGTGTATTTATGTGTTTGTGTGGACATGTTTGTGCGATTAAGCATGTACCTACATGTCTGTGTTCATGTGCATGCACATGCATGTGTGTTCATATTTGTGTGTGCATTTGTACATATGAATGTACATCCATGTGTGTGTGCGTGTGCATGTGCATGCATGTGCATGTGCCTGTACATACATGAATGTGTGCGCATGTGTGTGTATGCATGCATGTTTGTGTGCATGTATTTGCATAAGTGTGTGTTTGCATGTGCATTTGTGTGTATTTTTCTTTGCATGTGTGTGTGTGCATACGCAAGTGTGTGGGTATGCATGCATGCATGTAAGATTGTTTGTGTGTGTACATGTGTATTTGTTTTGGAGTATGTGTGCATGTGTGCATACATATGTGTTTGTGTTTGTGCATGTGAGTGTACTTGTGCATTTGTATGCTAGTGTATGAATCTATAGTTAAGGGTGTGTGTGTTCATGCATGGGTGCATGTATGTGCATTAACATGTGCATATGCTTTTGTGTGTGTGTGTGCACATTTGCATGTTTGTGTGTGTATGTACATATGTGCATGCTTATGTGGCTGTGTGCATGTGTGTTGGTGTCTATGCATGTGTGTATGTGTGAATATGTGTTTTTGAAAGTAAGTATGTTTGTCTATGCGTGTGTGTAGGTATGTGAATGCATGTGTGCATGATAGTATGTGTGTGTTATTACGTTTATGTGTGCATATGTGTCTGTGGTTGTTGGTGCATGTGTATTCATGTGCTTACAATTGTGTATGGAAATGTCTATACATTTGCGTACATGTGTTTGTGCATATGTGTGTTGTTTGTATTTGCACGTGTTCATGTTTACGTGCATGTGTTTGTGTGAGTGCATGAGTGTGTGTGCATAGGTGTGCAGAGGTGTGTGCATGTGTCTACGTGAGTGTTTGTGCATATGTATGCTTGTGTGGGTGTGTGTATGTGTGCATATTTTAGTGGGTGCATTCTGTTTGTGTGTTTGCATGCACACATGTGTGTGCACGATTATGCATGTGTGCGTGTGTAGGAGTGCATGCCTATGTTCCCACATGTGTGTGTGAGTGCACATGTGTGTTTGCACGTGTACTGTTTTCGCATGTGAATGTGCATGCATGTTCTTGTGTATGTGTGTGTGGGTGGTTGGTGTACGTGCATGCACATGTATATATGTAATGATCTTCACACATATGTGTACATGTGTTTTTGTATCTACATGCATGTGTATGTCTATGTATGTTTATGCATGTGTGTGTGGGGGCATGTTTTAGATATGGGTTTGTATATATGCACATACATGCAACTACATGTGCATGCTTGTGTATGTGGGTTTGTGTGTATGCACGTACATGCATCTATGTGTGCATGTACGTAGGTGTGTTTATGCATGCATGTTGCATGTGTTTGTGAGTTTGTTTCTACATGTACACACACATGTATATGTATGCTTGCATGTGTATGTGTTTGTAGTGTGTGTGTGTGCTTGTTTGTGTTCATATGTGTGCATTTGTGTGTATGCTTGTGTGTGCGCTTGTGTGTGCATGTGTGATTGTGAATGTATGTGCAAGTTTGTGTTCACATGTGTGTGTATGTGTGTTTGCATATGTGCACATGTGTGTGCATGTGTGCTTGTGTGTGTGAGTTTGTACATGTTCATATGCATGTGTTTATGTTTGTGTTTGTGTGTGATTGCATGTGTGTGTGTGGGTGTGTATGCATGCATGTATGAATGTGTGTCTAAGAATGTGCACGTGTGCTTTTGTGGGTGTATGCATATGAGCATGTGCAGATGGATGCATGTGCATGCAAGTGTCTGTGTGTGTGTGTAAGTATGCATGTGTATATGTGTGAGTGTTTAGTTGTGGGTGTGTGCTTTCTTGTGTATATGCATGTATGTCTATGCTTGTATGCATATATGCATGTGTATGTGTGTGTTTGTTGAATTTGTGAGTAGTTGTGTGTGGATGCGTGCTATTTACATGTGTTTTTGTATGTGGATTTGCATGTGGTTGTGGGTGTATGCATTTGTATGTGTTTGAACATGCATGTATGCACATGTGCATGCATTTGTATGCATGTTTGTGCATTTGCACGTTTGTGTATGTGTGCATGTGTGTATACATATACATGTGTTTATGATCTATGTGTGCATGTGTGTGCATTTGTGTGTGAGTGTGCTTATTTTTTCATATGTGTGTGTCTGCATACACTTGCTTCTAAGTGTGTGTGTGTGTGTTTGTGAGTTTAGGTGTACATGCATGCATGTGCAAGTGGGATGTACACGAGTGTGTGTATGAGTATCAATTTGTGTGCATGTTTACATGTATGCATGTTGGTTGTTTTGTGTGTGTGCATATGGGGGTGCATGTACTTGCCTCCATGTGTATGTGTGTATTATGCATGTGTTCATAAGTGTGTGTGCATGTGCTGGTGTGGGTGTGTGCACGTGTGTGCTTGTTTTTGTGTATCTGTATCTTTGATTACACACACATGTTTGTGTACATGTGTGTGTTGTGTGTCCTTATGAGCATGTCTTGATTTGCAAGTGTGTATGTTTGTGTGAGCACCTACGTGTGTGCTTGTCAAAGTGTGGGCACAATTGTATGCATGCATGTGTGTGTGTGTCTATGCATATGTACTTCTATGTGTGCATGTGTGCATGTGTGAGCTTCTATGTGTGCATGCATGTTCGTGTTTATGTTTACATGTGTGTCTATGTGTGCATGTGTATATCTAAGAGGTGCTTGTGTTTGTGTGTGTGTGGTTACATATATGTAGATTTGTGCATGCATGTGTGTGTGGAATTGGTCATGCGTGTCTTCACATGTGTGGGTGTGTGTGTCTGCTTGTGTTTGCAAGGGTGAGTGCATGTGTATGTGTGTGCATGTGTCTATGTGTGCATCTGTGTCCTTATGAGTACGTGCATGTGTGTGTGTGTGTGGGAGTGTGGATATGTGTTTTTGTTGTGCATAGATGTGCATATATATGTGTTTACATTAGCACATATGTGTGTGTGTGTTCATGTGTGTAGGTGTGTGTTTTTGTGGTGCATGTGAGTTTGCATGTGTTTGTGTATGCATGCGGTGTGTGTGGATTTGGGTGGGCACATTATTGTGCATCTTCATGTGCATGGGTGTGTATGTGTATGTGTGTGTGTTTGTGTGACTACACGCACACACACAAGTGAATACGTGTGTGTGCGTATGTGTATGTGTATATGGGTGTGTCTTTGTTTGTGTGGGAATGTGTGTCAGTGTATGTGTTTGTGTCGATGTGTGTGTGTGCATGTGCATTTTTGTATGTATGCATGTATGCACTTGTGTGTTCTGGGCATGTGTGTGTGTGAGTTCATGTGTGTAGGTGTGTGTGGCTGTTTGTGCTTGTTTGAGTGCAAATAAGCATGTATGTTTGTGCATGTGTGTTAATGTGTGTGTGCATATGGGTGTCTACTTGTGTGTGATTATACATGTGTGTGTTTATGCATGTGCTCATGAGTGCATTTGTGTATGTGTTTGCATGTGTGTATACTTGTGTGTTACATGTGTATGCATGTGTGCGCACCTCCGTGAGTGTTTGTGCATTTGCATGTGTTTGTGGCCGTGTGTGGGTGTCTGTATAGATGCTAATGTAGTCACGTGTGAGTATGTGCATGCACTTATGTTTGCATATGTATTTGCGTATGTGTGTGCATGTAAGTGAGTATGCATATATGTGTGTTTGTGCATGTTTGTGTGCTTGTGCATCTGTGTATATGTGTTTGTGTGTATGTTTGTATATGGACATGAGTTTATGTGCATTTGAGTGTGTGTGTGTATATGCATGCATGTATATGTGTGTACTTGTGTGCTTTTGTGCATGTGTAGCTGTATGTATATGTACTTGTGCGAGTGAGTTTGTTTGTGCATGTGCATATGCCTTGGTATGTTTGTAGGCACGCGTATGTGAATGTGTATGTGTGTGTGTGCATGCATGCATGTGTGTGTGTGTGTGCATGTGTGTTTACATTTGTGTGTGCGTATGTAAGCGTGCACACACGTGTGTATTAGTTTGTGTGTATACATGTGTATGGGCATGTGTGTGAACATTTGTGTGCTATGCATGCACCTATGTTTGTGTGTAGGTGTGGGTATGTGTTAAAGTGAGTACGTGCCAATGTTTGTGTACACATTTGTTTGGGTGTTTTTGTATGTGTGCGTGTGTGCTTGTGTGTGTGAGTGACGATGCATGTGTATATATGTGGCTATTGACATGCATTTGTGTGTACCTTTGTGCATGTTGTATGTGCATGTACATGTGGACTTGTGTTTGGATGTTTATTTCTATGCTTATGCATGCATGCATGTTTGCATGCATATGTGTGGGGATGTGTGTGTTGGTCTATGTGTGTGTGTGTGTGCATCCATGCATGCTTATGAATGTGTCTATGCATATATTTATATGTGCACACATGCACATGTGTGTAGGAGAATTTGTTGGTACTTGCATGTGTTTATTTGTGTTTATACATGCATGTGCACGTGTCCAAGTGCACAAGTCTGTATGTTCATTTAAGTGTACATGCATGTGTGTGCTTGTGTGCATGTGTTTTCATTTGTTTGAATGTGTGGGTGTGGATGTATGCACATGCACACATGTCTATATGTTTGTGTGATTCTACATCTATATCAACTTGTGCTTGTGTGTGTACGTGATCATGTTTCTAAGTTTACATGTATATATGCATGCATGCATATGTTTGTGTGGGTATGTGTGTATACATGTGTGCAAGTGTGTGTATCTACGTACGTGCATGTGTGTGTGCATGCATTTACACAGCCACACATGTGTGTGTAGGAGTGTGTGTGTATGTCTATTCATATTTGTGGATGTGTTTGTGTTTGTGCATATGTGCTTGTGTGCACCTGTGTGCATTTGTCTGTACACATGGACACATGTCAGTGTGTTTCATGTTCATGTGTGTGCATGTGTGTCTATGTGTGTGCATATATGTGTGTGTGTAAGCATGTGTGCTTGTGTGTGCATATCTACTCATGTGTTTGTTGTTGTGTGTAGGTGTGTTTGCTTGCATGCATGAGTGTGTGTTTAAGAAGGCATGCATATGTGTGTGTATGTGTAATGCATCGACATGTGTTTGCCCTCATGTGTGTGTAGATGTGAGTGGGTGTACTTGCGCTTATGTGTGCATACATTTTTTTGTGTTCATGTACATGTGTGTGTGGATGTGTACATATTCATTTTTGTGTTTGTTTATGCATGTGCATATGTGTTTCTTTGTGAATGTGTGTGTAGATGCATGATAGTGTATGTGCATGCAATCGTGTGTGTGTGTGTACATGTGTGTGCATATTTGTGCACTTGCATGTGTGAAAGAATATGGGTGTATTTATGCGAGTGTCTACACGAATGCGTGTGTGTGCATATGTGTGTGAGTTTGTGTATTTGTCTATATGCATATGTGCACTTGTGTGTGTATGTGTGTTGGCACTTGTGGACATAATTATATGCCCACATGTGTGTCTATGAGGGTGCTTGTGTCTACGCATATGTTTCTTGTGTGAATGTGTCTATGGATTTGTGTGTGTATGTGCATGCGCATTTGTATATGCATATGTATGTTTTGTGTGTGGGGCATCTTAATGTATGTGCATAGTTTGTTTGAACACGTGTGTGCATGTGTGTGTGTACGTGTTTGTGTGTATCATTGTGCTTTTTTCCATGTGTGCTAGCATGTGTGCATGTGGTTTTATTTGTACATGTGTGTGCAAGTGTCTATGCGATTAAGTATATCTGCATGTATGTGTACTTGTATGTGCATGTTAGTAAGCATGTGGGTGCACATGCACATGTGCGTGTGTTTGAGCAAGTGTATGCTTCTATATGTTTGCATAAGTGTGAGTGTGTATATGGGTACATGTATGTGTGTATGTGTTTGTGTTCATGTGTGTTTGTTGGTGTGTGTGTTGGTGTGATCACATTTTTATGCCTAGGTATGCTTGCATGTGTGCATGTGCATGTGTGTGTGAGTATGACTATACATGCATGTTTGTGTCTCCATGCCTACAGTGTGTATTCATGCCTTTGTGTGTGTGTGCATGTATGCATGTTTGTGCAAGTGAATGCATGTGTGTATACAAGTGTGTGTGTGTGCATGTGTATGTGTGTATGCATTTGCATGCTTGCATTCCTATGTGTGCATGTGTCTATACATGTATTATAATGTGCATGCATGTGAATGGTCACGTGTGTGTGTGCATGCATGTGTGCCTATGGATGAATGTTTGTGTGCATATGGGTGTGTGTGTGTTTGTATGTGCAAGTGTTTATGTGAGTGAGTGTTGTTGTGTGAATTTGCTATTATGGTCATGTGTTTGTGTACATGAGTGTGTACATCTACATGTCTATATGCCTGCTTATCTGAGTTTGTCTACTTGTGTGTAAAGACCTATGCATGCATGTCTACAAGTGCATGTACATGTGTGTGTGTGTGCGTGTGTTCATGTGCTTGTGTATTTTCATATAAGCATTCATGTGCTTGTGTGCATGTGCATGTGTGTATGTGTGTGCACTTGCGTGTGTGGGCATTTTGGCATGTTTGTGTATCTACATGCGAGTGTGGATGTGTGCATGTGTGTGCAAGTGTGTATTTCCATGTGCATGTCTGTGTGTGTTGGTTTATGTGTGTTGCCATTTGTGTGTGTGTGTGTGCATGGGTGTGAGTGTGTGAGGGTCTGTGTCTATATGTGTACATTTGTGTGCATCTGTGTTCATGTGTGCTCATTCTTCTATGTGTGTGTGTGCGCATGTTTGTCTGTGCATGTAAGGCTGTGTATATGCATGTGTGTGTGTGTGTGCATTTGTATTTATGTATGTGTGCTTGTATGTGTGAGTGTTTGTGCATCAATGTGTGAGGGTATGAACGTGTGTGTGTGCATACCCACATGCATTTGTGCATTTGTGTATGTCTGTGTATGAGTGTGTATGTGTGTGCATATGCATTTGCATGTGACTGTGTGTTTATGTGTTAGAGTGTATGTGCATGTGTGTGCATGCACATGCGTGTTTGTATGTGTGTACACATGTGAATATTGTGTTTGGGTGCATGTATGTGTGTAAGTGGGTATGTGTGTAAGCATGTATCAATGTGTGTGCATGTCTTCTTGCAAGTGTGCATCTATGCACATGAGTCTATATGTTTACATGCATATGTGTGTGCTTATGTATGCAATTGTGTGTGTGTGTATGCAAGTTTGTAAATGTGTGTGCATGTATGGTTATGTCTGTGTAGGTGCATATGTGTTTATGTGCCTTCTTGGGCTTTGTGTGTGTATGTTTGTGTGCATGTGTGTGCAAGTGTGTGTATATGTGTGCATGTATGTGTGTGCCTCTGAATGGGTGTGTGTGTGCATGCATGTGCATTTATATGGACATATGTGTGAGAATGTCTGTGCTAAGCATTTGTGTTTTTGCATGTGCATGTGTGGATGTGTGTGAGTGTGTTTGTGCTTACATGTGTTCTCATGTGTTTGTGTGTTCTTATGCATTTGTTTACTTGTCTACTCTTATGCATGTGTTGCTTATTTATGTATTTTTGAGTTTGCATGTGAGTGTGTATGTGCATGTTTATGTGTTGCTATATGCATGCATGTGTGTAGCTATGTGTGGATTTATGTGCATGTGTGTGGAAGTGCGTGTGTATGCATGTATATGGGTTTCTGGGCATGTATGTGTGTTCTTATGTATGTGTGTGCATGTGTGTTCCTTTGTATGGGTGTGTTGGTGTTTGTGTCTATACATGTGCATGTGTATGTCAACATGGGCACATCTGTGTGTGCATGGGCACACGTGTATATGAATTCTTACAAGTGTGCGTAGGAGCTGTGTGTGATTATGCAAGTCTTTGCATGTACATTCATGTATATGTTTGCATGTACATCTACATATGTGTGTGTGCATGTGTCTATGCAAGTGTGTTTGGTTGTATATGTGTGCATATATGTGCACTTTTATTTGTGCAAGTTTTATGTGCTAGTGCACGTGTGTGTGTGTGTATGCAAGTGCATGCACGTGTGGTCATTCATGAGTGTGTTTGTGTGTGTGCATACGAGTATGCATATGTGTGTGTGTGTACGTACATGTGTGTGTACATGTATGTGTTTTTGCTTCTATGGGTGCATGCCCATATGTCTGTATGTGTGAGAGTTTTTATGCATGTGTCCTTTTATGGGAGTGTGGGTGCATGTATGTTTACCTATGTTGTATGTGCATGTGTGTGTGTGTGTGCATGTATATGATTGTTTAGGTGCATGTACATACATTTGTGTATGCAAGTGTATGTGCATGGGCATCTATGTGTGCTTGTAAGAGTGAGTATGTGTGCATGTTTGTATATGTGCATGTATATGTTCAAGTGTGTGCATCTTTGTGTGTGTGTTTGTGTCGGTGTGTGTGGATATGTGTCTATGTGTGTGTGGATTTGTGTGTGTGTGGTAGTCTTTGTGCATGTGTGTGCACGAATATATGCATGTGTTTGTGTGTATGTGCATGTGCGTGTTTCTATGTGTAAGTGATTATGTGTGTGATTTTATGTATGTGTGCATGTTTGTGCTTGTGTGTGTAAGTGTGAGTGCATGCATCTTAGTATGTGCACATGTATGTGTCATTATGCATGTGTGTCTATGTGTGCATTCGTACATGCATTTGCACAATTTTATGAGTGTGTGCAATTATGGCTATGTTATTGCATGTGTATGGGAGCCCACGTATGCATGGGTGTGCATATATGTGCACGTGTGTGTGCATATGTGTTCTTATATGTATGCATGTGCGAGTGCTTGTCTATTCATAATGTTGTGCTTGCATGTGCATGCATGTGTGTGTGCACGTGTATTTTTTATGCACGTGCATGCACATGTCAATGTGCATGTGCATGTGTTTGCATATGGATGTGTGTTTGTAGGTATGCGTTGGTGTGCATGTGTGTACGTAGGTACATGTGTGTGTTTTTGTGTGTGGGTGCTTGTGTGTATGTGCGTGTGCATATGCCTGTGTGCTTGTAAGTCTATGCCAATAGGTGTATGTGCTTGTGCATGCTTGCACTTATGTGTGTGTGTATGTATGAGTGTATATGTATTTGCATGTTCGTGTGCATGTGCGGGTGTTTGTGTGTTTGTGCATGTACATTAGTGAACATGTTTGTGTGTGCATATGGTTGTGGAAGTGCATTCCATGTGTGTGTGTGTTGTGTGCATGTGAGCTTATGTGCATATGTTTAAGTGTGCATGTGTATGTGCATTTGAGTGTGTGTGTGTATGAATGCAAGTGTGCATGGATGTTTGTGTGTTCATGAGTGCATTTGTATGTGAGTGTGCATGTGTGTGTATTTATTTGTGTTCATGTCCTTGTGTGTATATGTGTGTTTGTGTGCATCTGCTTATGTGCATGTGTGTACATGTGTGTGTGTGTCTATATGCACGTCTGTGTTTTTATGGACATGTCTATTTATGTGTGCATGCTTATGTAAATGTTTGTGTTTATGTGCATGCATGTGTGTGTTTGTGTGTGTATGTATGCTTGTATTTGTGTGCATGTATGTGTGTGTGTATATGCATGTAGCTATATGGGTGCTCATGTCTGTGTGCATGTGTGCATATGCATGCATTTTTGTGTGTGTGTGTGTGTGTGCATGTGCACATGGGTGCATATGTGTGCATATGAGCATGTGTGTGTGCATGTGTTCACATATGTGTATGTGTGAGTGCATGCACCAATGTATATGTGTGTACATCAATGTGTTTGGTTTTAGGTATGTGTGTGCCCTTGTTTGTGTTTATTTGTGCATGTGTGAATGTTTCCATGTGCATACACATGTATGCACATGCCTTTGTGTGTGCATGTATATGTATGTATGTGTGTATATGTGTGTTCATTTCCATGTGCATGTGTGTATGCTTAGTTGTGCATGTGAATGTGTGTGTGCATGATTGTGTATATGTGTATGTGTTTATATGTGCAAGTACATATGCAATTGTGTGTGTGCATGTGCATGCATGTGTGAGTGCATGTGTGCATTTTTGTCCACATGTGTGTGTTTGTGGCTCTATGTGTGCTTAAGTGTGTGCATATGTTTTTTATGTGTGCGTGCATGTGTTTGTGTGTTTGGATGCATGTGTCTGTGTTTATACACATGTGTGTCATATGCATGTGCCTTTTTGTGTGTGTGTGTGTATGCACAATTTTGTGATTGTGAGTGTAAGTGTGTGTGTGTGCATGTGTGACTGTACGTGTATGTGTGTGAGCATGTTTGCATGTGTGCTTGTGTGTATGTGGGTGTGTGTATACATGCCTGTGTGTCTATGCACATGTGTGTTTGTGTACAAGTGTGTGTGTGCAAGCATGTGTTTGTGTGCACATCTATGAGTGCTTGTTTGCATGCATTTGTTTGTTTGTGAGCATTTATGTCAATGTGTGCATGTACACGTGCATGTTTGTGTTTATGCATCTTTGTGTACTAGTGCCTTTTTGTATCTATGCATATATGTGTGAACACATGTGTGCATGTGCCTCCATGTGTTTGTGTGTGTGTTAATGCGTATGTGTTTTTGTATATGTGTGTGTCTATGTTTGTGCGCTTGTGTGAGTGTGTGTGTGCATGGGAACACATGTGTATTTGTGCGTGTGTATGTGTGTATGTGTGCATCTCTATCATGTGTGTATATGTGCACACATGCATGTGTGGTGTGTGTGTGCATCTGTTATTGTCTATGTTTGTGCATGTTTGTGCTTGTGTGACCATGAATGTGCATGTGTTTGTCTATATGTGTGTGCATGCATGTGTTTGTATGTGTATACATGTTTGTATATGTGTGTTTGAATGTGTTAGTGCATGTGTGTGTGTATGTGTATGAGTGTGTATATTTGTGTGTGTTCTTGTGTGTTTATATTAGTATGCTAGCATGTGTGTGCATGTTTATGTCTATGCATGCATGTGTGTGCACTCGTGTGTGTTCTTTTATGTATGCAAGTAAATGCAAGTGTGCTTGTGTGTCCCTGTGTATTTGTTTATTTGTATTTTCATGTTTGAGTGTGTTTCTGTATATGTATGTGTGCTTGTGTTTATTTGTATGTGTGTGCCTTATGCGTCTATTAATGTGTGTAGGTATGTGCATGTGCATGTGCATGTATGTCTTCATGCTTGTGTGTGTATGTGTCTATGTGCATATTTTTGTGTCAGTGTGTCTATGTATGTGTTGGTATGCTTATTTATGTGTGTGAATGTGTGTGTGTGTGTGTTTGTTTATGTGTACATGTGTGAGCACATGTGTGTGAACCTTTGTGTGTGCATTTGTGTGTGTGTGTGTATGCTTGAGCATTTGCATTGTGTGTAAGTTTGAGTACATGTGTGCAATTGCATGTTTATGCATGGTGTGTGTGTGTGCATGCATATTTCTACGCCTATGTGTGTGCGTGCATGCTTTGGCAAGGGTTTGTGTGTCCATATGTGTGTACTTATATGGTTATGTGTGTGTGTGTCTATGCTTATGTGCATATGTCTTCTTTTGTGCATGTGGGTGTGTGGTTGTCCATGTGTCTACTTATCTTTGTGAATTCATTTGCAAGTGTGCGTGTGTGTGTGGGTGCTTGTTTTTGTGTACATGTGTGTGTGTGTGGATGCATGTATATGTGCATGTGATTAAGGGTGTCTGTGTGTGTGTGTGCTATGTAAGCCTATGTGTGTTTGTGCATGCATGTGTGTCAGTGCGTTGTGCGTGTATGTTTGCATCTACCTATGTGTTTGTGCATGCATGTGTTTGTGCTTAAGTGTGGTTTTTCCTATGTGTGCTTAGGCATGTGTGTGCGTGTGTGTGTTCCAATTCATGTATAAGTTTGTGGTTGTGTGTACATGTGTGTGTTGATGTGCATGTGCATGTGTGCACCTTTATATGTGTGTGAGTCTACATGCATGTGTATGGGTGCTTGCATGTGTATGTGTATGTATGTGTTTGTATTTATTTGAGCTTGTATTTGCATATGAGTGCCTGTGCATGTGGGTGTTTGTGCATGCATGTGTAGGGTGTCTGTGTATACGTATGTGTGTATTTATGTATGTGCCTACATATGTGTGTGTTAATGTGCAAGTGCACACATGTAAATGTGTGTTTTTGTGTGAATGAGTTTGTGTCTATGTTTGTGTACATGCATGTGTGCTTGTGTGTTTTCATGTGCATGAGTGAGTGCATGTGTGTGTGCATATGCAAATGCATATTTTGGCACATGTTTGTGTATAAGTTGTCTATTCATCTGTGTGTGCATGTGTGCATGTGTGCATGTGCATATGTGTGATTATGTATGTAGTCTATTTTGTATGTGCATGAGAGTGTGGGTGTGCCTACGCATGTGTTTACTTGTGTGTGTGCTTATGTGTGTAAATGAGTGTACGTGTGTGTGCACGTGGATGTGTGTATGTGTTCGTTCTAAAGCATGTGCACATGTGTGTATGTGTATATGTGGTGTGCATACATCTGTGTGCATGTGTGTCTGTATTTGTGTGGGCATGTGTGTGTATGTTTATGTGTGTGCATGTATGTGTGTGTATTCTTGTGTGCATGTGAGAGTTTATGTTCATGTGAGTGCATGTGTTTGTGTGTTGATGCATGTGTATGTGTATGTGTACAAGTGTTTGTGTGCATGTGCCCGTGTGTGATGTGCATGTATGTGAATGTTTGTGTGTGTGTGTGTATGCACATGTGTGTGTCTATTTGTGCATGCAATTATGTACATGCATGTGGATGAGGGTGTGTCTTTAGGCATGTGCCTATGTGAGTATGTATTCATGTGTACTTATGTATCTTTGAATATATGTGCCTGTGCCTGTGCATGTGAGTTCCTACATGTATGCATGTGGACTTATGTATGTGTGTTTGTGCATGTTGTCATGCGCATGCATGTGTGCACCTCCGTTTATGTGTGTCTACGTGAATGTGCTTGTGGAAGTGAGTGTTAATGTGTGTGTGTGTGTATGCAATTGTGTGGGTTTCTATGTATGCCTATGCATGTGCATGTATGTGTGTTTGTATATGCATGTGTGTGTGTGTGGGTGTGCTTGTGCATGCAAACAAATCTGTGTGCATGTGTCAGTGTTCAAGTGTGTGTGTCTATTTTTGGGTGTTTTTTGTGTGCATTGTGTTTACACAAATGAGTATGTGTCTGAGTGTGTGCACACGTGTGTGTGTGTTTGTAGATAGGTGTGCTTGTGTGTGTACACATAGGAACATGTGTGTAGGTGTTGGTGTGTGTGTGTGCGACTATGTGTGTATTTGTGTGTGTGTGTGCCCACACATTAGTGTGTTTGAGTGCATAAGTAGGTGTGCTTGTATGTGTGTGTGCATGTTTATATGTGAGTGAGAGGGTGTGTGTGAGAGTCTATGTGCTTGTATGTGAGCATTTGAGGGCATGTACATGCACATGTGTATGCATGCATGTGTATGTACATGAATGTATGTGCATATGTGCATATTTGTGTGAGTGCCTGTGTGTGTATTCGTGTGCATATTTATATGTGTATGTGTTCATAAGTCTCATGGTGATGCATGCGTCTTTTTGTGCATATGCATGCATGCGTATGTTTGCATGTCTATGAGTTGTAATGTGTTTGTGTGTGTGTGTCCTTATGTGGTTGTGGATGTATATGTGTGAGTTGGTCTATGTGTCTGTATATGGGTAGTGTGTATGTCTATGTGTGTGCGTGTGTTTACATGTGTGCCTATAATGTGTTCGTGTGCACATGAATGCTTGTGTATAAGTCTATGTGTGTGTATATGTGTTCTTGTGTGTGCATGTCTATAAGTGTGTACTTATGTGTAAGTGTTTATGCATTTTTGTTTGTCTATGTACATTCATGTTTATGTGTGCGTGTGCACTTATATGTGTGAGTGTCTTTATCTGTTTGTGCATATATGTGTGGATGTGTGTGTGTTTGTACATGTGTGTGTGTATGTTAATGTACATACATGTGTGTATGTGTGTACATGTATTTATATGGGTGTGGGTGTGTGTGTTTGTGTGCTTGTGTGAGTGCGTGAGTACGTGTGTGTGTTTATGTGTGCATGTTTAGATTCACATGTATGTATGTTTGTGCATGTGTAGTTATGTTTGTGTGTGTGTGTGTCTGTGTGTTTATGTGCATGTTTCTATGTGTGAGTGAATGTTTGTCTATGTGTGTTCATGTGTGAGTGTGTTTTTGTGTGCATGTGTGCATGTGTGTTGTGCGCATCTCAGCATGTGTGTGTGCAAGTCTGTGCTCGTGCATGCATGTGTTTGTGCTTCAGTGTGTACCGATGTCTGAGTGAGCATGTGTGTCCATGTGTATGCATTTGTGTGTGTGTGTGTGTGTGCCCTTGTGTGTGTTTATGTATGTGTACATGCATATATTTGTTTGTGTTGGTGGCTATGCTTATGTGCATTGTTGTGTGTGGGTGCACCTGTATGTTTATGGGTGTGTGTTTGCATGCGCATGTGTGGATGTGTTCATACTTGTGTGTGTGTATGTGTATGTGTACGTGTTTGTTTGAGTGCATGAGTGTGCTTATGTATGTGCATGTGTCTGGATGTGTGCATGCATGTGTGTTCATTTGTGTGTGCACATATCATGACATGTGTATGTACCACTGTGTGAGTTTTTGTATGTCTATGTGTACTTGCTAGTGTGGGTGCATGTCTGTGCATATACATGTTTGTATATGGGTGCATGTGTCTGTGTACGCATGTGTGTACATGCATGTTTGAGTGAGTCTGTATGTGTGTTTTGGTAGGTACATATATAGCTGCTACATGGATGTGTGTGTAAGTGTGTATACATTTATTCATGTGTGCATTTGAGTGTGCATGTGTGTGTATTTGTGCATATGTGTACATGTTACTAGGTGCATGTGTGCATGTGTGTATACAATCATGTGTGTGTGTGTGTGCATGTGTTTGCTATGCATGTTCCTATGTGCACGATTGTGTAGGTGTTATTGTGTGCGTGGCTATGTGTGAGTAAATGCATACATATGTGCTTGAGTGTGCATTTGCAATTATGTGCTTGAGCAATGCATGTGGGTTCCTATGTGTTTATATATTTGTACATGTGTGTATATGTGTGTGTGTATCTGCAAGCATGTACATAGGTGGATGTATGTATATGTGTTCGTGTGTGTGTGTGTGTGTCTGTGTGCTTGTGTGTGGGCTTATGTGTGCATGCATTTTTTTGTGTGTGGGAGTGTGTGTTTGTAGGATGTGTGTCTATGAATGTCTGTGCATATGGGTGTGTGCTAGCATATGTGTGTGTGTGTTGGTTTTCTTGTGTGCACATAGACAAGTGTGTGTTTGCATGTGTAAGTATTTGTGTGCATAGGTGTGTGTAGGTATTTGTGTCATTGTATGTGTGCATGTGTGTGTGTGAGTATGTACATGCTGTAACATGTGTATGTGTGTGAGTTGTGTGTTCATCTATGTTTGCATGTGTACATATGCATGTGTGTGACGTGTTTGGGTTTGCATGGGTTTGTGTGTGAATGTGTGCAGGTGTATGTGTGTGAAAGTGTGTTAGTGCATGTATGCATGTGCATATGTGTATGTGTGGGTGTGCATATGTGTGTGTGCATATGTCCATGTGTAAGTGTGCATCTATGTGTTTGTGGGCATATGTTTTTGTGTGTGCATGCATGTGTGTATATGCGCATGCACGTGAGAGTTTGTGTTCATGTGAGTGCATGTGTCTATGTGTGTATGGTTGTGTTTATGTGAATGTGTCGATGCTTGTGCATGTGTGTACGCATGTGGTTGTTTGCATGTGCAAGTGCGTCTATGTGTACATGCACATGTGTGAATGTGTGTTCATGTGTACACATTTGTGTCTATTTTTTCTTGCATCTACGTGCGTTCAAGTGGATGAGGGTGTGTGTGTGTGTGTGTGCATGTGCCTATGTGTGTTTTTGCATATGTTTGGGTGTGTTGGTATGTGTTTGAATATGTGTTCCTATGCGTGTGTGTATGTGTGTATTTGTGCTAATGCTTACATGTGTGTGTATAAATGTGTGTGTGTTACTGTGCACATGCATGTGTTTACCTTTATTTGTGTGCATGTCTATGTGCATGTGCATGCGTAAGTGAGTCTGTATGTACATGTGCATGTTTGTGTATGTGTGTGTGTTTGTGTGTGCTTGTGTGTGTGGGTGTGTGTGTGGTTTTTGTGTGTGGGCATGCTTATGTATGTGCACAAAAATGTGTGTGTGTGTGTTTTTGTGCCAGTGTGTTTGTGCTCATGTGTGTTAGCTTGTGAGGGTGTTTGTGTGTGTATGTGTACAAGTGTGTGAGCACATAAGTGTGTGTGTGTACACAAGGGCACATGTGTGTATGTATGTGTGTTTATGTGTGTGTGCATGTGTGTGTGTATGTGTGTGTGTTCATATGCATGAATGGATATCCATGTGTGTGTGTGTGTGCATTTTTATCTGCATATGTGCATTTGAGTGTGTGGTCAAGTCTTTGTGTGTACGTGTGCTTGTGAGTGTATGTGTGAGAGCATATGTGTGCATGTGTGTGTATGTGCATGTATGCATGTGTGTGTGTATGTGTGCACATCACGTAGGTGATTGTATGAGTATGTGTGCATCCATCTTAGGGTAAGTGCGTGTGTGTCTTCATGTGTATGTGTGTATATATGTTTTTGTCAGTTTGTGTGACTCTTTGTGCTTTAATGCATGTGTCTGAGAATGTGCACATTTTGGTGCTTTTGTGAGTGTATATGAGAGTGTATATGTGATTGCATATACGTTTAGGTGTGTGTGTACATGTTTGTGTGTTGGTGTGTGCTTGCTTATGTGTGTATATGTGTGTGCGTATGGGCATGCATGCATTTGTGTGTTAGTGTATAAGTGTATTTGCTTATTCATGTGCATGCATAAGCTTGTATGTGTATGGGCACTCCTGTATGTGTGCATGTACAAGCATTTGTGTGTGCTCAGATGCATATGTGTGTGTGCATGTGCAAGTGTGTTCATGGGTACTTGTGTGTGTCTGTATGTCTATGTGTGTGCATTGGTACATGCGTGTGTATGTATGTATGCATTTGCATGTTTATGTGTTAGTGCCTTCGGGCATGTCTTTGTGTGCATGTGTATGTGTGTATGCTTACATGAATGTGTGTGTGTGTGTGTGTGTGCGTGTTTGTGAGTTTGTGTGAGCATGTGCATTTGTTTGCATGGTCATGTGTGGGGTACCAATGTGTTTGTTTATTCATCTTTGCAAGTCTACATGTGCATTGTTGCATGCATTAGTGTGTGTGTACGTTTCTATATGTGGTTGTGTGTGTGTGTACATGCATGTCTAGCTATGCATTTATGTATGTAAGCATGTTTGTGTGTGTGCATGTGGCTATATATGTGTGTTTTTGTGTGCACATGTGTGCATATGGGTGTCTTGACATTTGTTTGTGTGCATGTATGGACGTGTGTGTGTGTTTGTGATTGTGTGTGTGGGTATGTGTGCATTATCCAAGTGCATGTGTGTGTGTGCATATTTGTGCATGCACATGTTTGTGTGTCTATGAGTGTTCATGTCTTTGTGTGTATGTGTGCATGTGCTTGTGTGTACGAGTGTGTGTGAGTATCTATGTGTCTATGGATGCATCTGTGTGTTGACATGGATGAGAGTGTTTGTGTATCCCTATATGTGTGTTTTTTGTTTGTCTATGTGTGCATCTTTTTGTGTATGTTCATGGCATATGAAAGTATCGATGCATGTGTGTGTATGCACATGTCTGTTAGTGCAAGTGTGTGTGTCTGTGTGTACCTATATGCATTTGTTTATATGTGTATGTGTGTGTGTCTATAGATATGTGTGTGCACATGTGCGTGCACATGAGCATGCATGTTTATGCATAAGTGTGTGTGAGTGTGGTGTGTCTACATGTTTATGTGTGTGTGTCTATTCATATGTGTGTGAGTGTATATTTGTGGTCATCTGTTTGTGTGCCTATGTGTGTGCGTCTGCATGTAAGAACTGATTTATTTGTGTACTTGTATTTGTGCATTTATGTGCACATGTGTGTATGTGTGTGTGCATGCAAATGTGCATGTTAGTGTGTATGTGGATGTGTTTGGGTGTGCATGGGTGTATGTGTACACGTCTATAATTTTTCCTGTGTGCATGTGCATGTGTATGTTTATGTGTGTGCTTACTAATGTGTATGTGTGTATATGCGTGTACATGTTTTTACATATGTGTGAATATATGTGGATGTGTGCTTGAAAGTGTGCTTGCGCACATGTGTGTGTGTGTCTATGGGCATGTGTGTGTGAGTCCATGTGTATGTTGTGTGTGCATGTTAGTGCATGCATCTGTGTGTCTATGTACTAATGCCAGTGTGCATGTCTGTGCATGCACAAGCATGTGTTTGTACATGTGTGTGTGCATGTGATTGTGCATACATATGTGTAGTTGTGTGTGCATGCATGCATGATTGTGTATATGTGCATGTTTGGGTTGTTTATGTGTGTGTGACATGTGTGTGTTCATGTGTTTGTGTGCGTGAGTGTGCATGTGTGTTTGTGAGAGTGCATGTGCATGTGTGTCTATGTGTGCATGAATGCATGTGCTTGTGTGTGTTTGTGTGTGCATGTATGTGGATGTTTGTGTATGCATGTGTGGGCATATATATGTGCATGTTTGTGAGCTTGTGTCGTGTGTATTTTTCTGCTTATGCTTATGAATGGACATGTATGTGCATGCATATGCATGTTTTCTTATATATGTTGCATGTTTATGTGTGCATATGCACATCAATGTGTATGCATGTGTGCACTTGTGTGTGCAACTATAATTGTGTGCTAGTGTGTGACTGTGCCTATGTGGTGTGGTATGTGTGTGCATGTGAGTGTACGTGTGTGTCGATGCATGTTATTGTGCAAGTGTGTGTGCATGTGCATGTGTGTGTGTTTTTGTGTTGGCCTATATGTGCATGTATGTGTCTATATGTGGATGTCTACTTTTGTATGTCAGTGTGCGTGCATGTGTATTTGCATTTACTTCTATATGTGTGTGTGTGTGTACATGCATGTGTGTGTGCCTTAATTTGCATGCATGCATTAGTGTATGAGTGTATGCATTTGTGTGTCTGTGTTTTCATGTGTATGTGCATACATGCATTTATGTGTATGTGTGTGTGTGTATGTATGTGTGTGCCTATGTCTATGTATGTGGATGTAGGTGTTTGTGTGTGAGTTTGTGTGTGTGCTTATGTGTACATATGTGCACATGTGTGTTGGTGGATACATGTTGTGCATGTGTGAGAGCATGCATTTGCATGTGTGCAAGTGTGTGTGTTGTGTGTGTGTGTGCACATGTCAGTGTGTAGATGTTTGAATTTGTATGTGTAAGAATACCAGCATGTGGATGTATGTAGGTGTGTGTGTGTGTTTTTTTAGCATGTATGCATTTCTATGGGTGCCAGTTTGCATGTGTGTGTGTGCGTGCATGCACTTGTGTGTGTATGTATTTGCTTGTGTTTGTGTAGGCATGTGTGTGTGCATATACATGTGTGTGTGTGTGCATGTGTGCAAGCAGGCATACATGCATGCTTGTGCATGACAGCTTGCATTCGTTTGAGGTCTCATACGTGTATGCATTTGTGTGTGTGCATCTGTGTACTATGTGCATGTGTATGTGTGCATGCAATTATATGCATGTGTATGCATGTGAGTCTATGTTAGTGTACATGCACATGTGTAGGTGTGTGCATGTTTGTTGATGAGTTTATGCAAATTTATGTTTATGTGCATGTGCATTTGCATGTGTGTCCTTGTGTTCATACGTGTGAGTTTGTGTGTGTGCATGTGTGTGAATGTCTATGGTGGTGTGTGTTGGCACGTGTCTGTGTACGTATGCATGTGTGTGTGCTCTTGTGTAAGTGAGTATATGATTGTGAGTGCGTGCATGCATTCATATGCATGTATCTATAGATGCATGCATGTGTGTGTTAGTGCATTTTTGTGTGCTTGTGTGTGTGTTTTGTGTTTGCATGTTTATTTATGCATATGTGCATCCATGAACTTTTGTACATGTGCATGTGTATGTGCATGTAAGTGTGTTTGTATGTGTGTGTTCACGTGTGCATTTGTGAGCTTATTTACATGCATGTGTCTATTTATGTACACATGTGCAGGTGGGAGCACATGTTTGAGTGTTGTGCATACATGTGTGCACATGTGTGTGGGTGTAGTATGTGTGTGTGGGTGTGTTCGTGCATTTATGCATGAACATCTATTTGTATGTGTGCAAAAATTTGTGACATAAAGGTGTACATGTACTTGTATGCAAGTGTGGGAGCATGCATGTGTGCTTATGCATGTGTGTGTGTGTGTTTGCTTATGTTTAAATGCATGTGCATGTGAGTGTTTGCTTGTGTTTGAGCGCATCTGCATGTGTGTGTATGTGCAGGCACACGTGAGTGACTGCTAGTACGTGCATGTGTCTTTGTAAATGTTTTTATTTTATGCATGCATGTGTAGTTGTGTGTGTATGTGTGCATGCTTAGGTGGATTCATGTATGTGCTTGGGCATGTGTGTGTGCCCATGTATGTGTGTTTGGATGGGTGCATGTGTGTTGTGCCTTCTATGTTTGTGTGTGCATAGGTGTGTATGAGTGTGTGCACGTGCATCTGTTGTTGTGCACGTGTGTTTATGTGCTTGTGTGTGTATGCATGTTTCTTTTTGTGTGTGTTTTTGTGCATGGTTGTGAATGTGTAAAAGTGTATGTGCGTGTGTGTGTGCATGTATGCATTCATTAATATGCAGGTGTGTATCTTTACATTTGTGTATATGTGTGTGTGCATGTGTGTATCCATCTATGTAAGTATGTGTGTATGTGTGTGCATGTGTGTGTTTTTGTATTTTTTTGTGTCTACAAGCATGTCAGCATCTATGTTAATGGGTATACGTGTGTGTGCATGTACTTATTTGTGTGTGGGTTTCGATGTATGCTTGTGTTTACGTGTGTTTGTGCATGTGAGAATGTGCATGTGCATACATGTATGTGGTTGAGCTTGTGCATATGCATTTTCCTTTTTGTGCATGGGTATTCAGGTGTGTATTCTTGTGTGCATGCTTGTGTGTGAATGGGTGCATGTGTGTACGTGTACATGTGGTTGTGCATGCATGTGGTCATGTGTCTTTGCATGTGGGTGTGTGTATGCGTGAATGTGTGCACATGCTTATGCATATATGTGTATGTATGTGTATTTATATATATTAACATGTGTGTGTTTGTATTTGTGCATGTGTGCCTTTGTGAGCATTAGCATGAGCATTTTTTGTGTACATGTGTGTGTGATTTTGTATGTCCATCTCCATGTTTGTGTATGTGCATGTTTGTATGTGTGTGAGAATATGCATGTGCATTCATACACATTTGTGTGCATTTATGGTTGTCATTGTTCTTGTTTGTGTGTGTGCATGTGCATGGGCATGAGTATGTGTGGTGTATGTGTTTTTGTGTGTATGCCTACATTTGTATGTGTGTTAATGCATGTGTGCACAGGTTTATCTGTGTGCTAATATGCATGTGTTTGAGCATATTTATGTACATATGTGCATTTTTTCATGTATGTCTGTGACCATGTTTGTGTGTATGCATATGGGTGTTGGTATGTGTGTGTAGGCTTGGGTTCATGTGTGGCTTATTGTGCTAGTGTATATGTGCTTATGTGTGTTTGTGTGCTTTGTGCATGTGTGTGCATACACACATGTGCTTGTGCATGTGTGCATGTGTTGCATGCATCTGGTTGCATGTGCATGTGTGTATGGACGTGTGTGTGTGCTTATGTGCATGTGTGATTATGTGTGTGTGAGTGTTTGTATCTGTGGGTAAGTGCTCGAGTGCATGTGTGTGTCTGTGCATGTGTGTCAGGTGCAAGTGTGTTTGTGGGTTCATGTACATGATTACGTGTGTGGTTATGCACATGCGTGCATGTTTATATGTGTGTGTTTGCTTGCGTGTGTAAGAGTGCCTGCATGTTTATGTGTGTGAATATGTGTTTGTGAGTGTATTTGTGTTGCATGTTTGGGGGATAGTGTGGGTGATTTTTTGTGCATACATGTGTGCTTTCCTGTATGTGTTTTTGTGTGTGCATGTATGTGTTCATACACATCATTATGTCTATGTATGTGAGTGAGTGGATGTTTGTGTGTGTATATGTGTGCATGTGAGTGTTCAAGTGTGTGTGCATATGCATGCACAGGTGTCTCTGTGTGGATGTAAGCTAGTATGTGTCTTCATGTGTGTGTTTGTTCATAAGTGTATCCATGTGTTTGTGCTTAGGTGCGCATGTGTGTATGGGTATGTATGTATTTGTGAGTGGGCATGTACACAAGTCTTTGTGTGTTTGTGTCGACGTATGTGTTTTTTTACATGTGTCTCTATGGGTGTGTTTGTATGTAAGCTTTTAATTATGCAAGAGTTTATGTGCATGTGCATATGTGTCTATGTGTGCTTGCATGTGTGTGTGTGTATATCTATGTGTGCATTTGTACACACATCCATGTATCAGTCTACTTGTGCATGTGTATTCATACATATGTGTATGTGTGTGTTTTTGTGTTTGTATTTGTTTGTGCATACAAGCTTGTGTGCATGGGTGTGTTGGTTTGTGTGTGCATTCTTAGGCATGTGTATGTGTGTGTGGTTTATGTTTGTGTATCGTGTGGGTGTGCATGTGTGTACATGTGTGCTCTCATGTGTGTGTGCATGTGTGTGTAGATGTTGTGCAAGTGCATATATGTTTCCATGTGTGCTTGGGTATGTGCATGTGTGCATGTGCATGTGTGTGGATGAGCAAACATGTGTGTGTGTGTGCAAGTATTTGTGAATGCATGTTTGTGCATATGTGAGTGCTCGTGGCCATGTTTGTGTGTGTATTAGTGTATGTGTGCATGCACATATTTATGATTGGGTGCACATATGCATGTACTTACAAAAAAGCATGTGTGTGCATGTGTGATTGCACTCATGTGACTTTGTGTGTGAGAGCATGTGCATCTATTTGTGTGTGTATGTGTGTGTCCAAATGCGTGTGTGTACGTGTCACTTGTGTGTATGCGTGGGTGTGTCTTTGTTCATGTGTGTGTGTGTGTGTGTTTGTGTGTGTGTGGTTATGCTTGTGTGTGTATGCATGTGTGTGTATTCATGTGTGTGCTTTTATAGGGATTAGAGTGTGCATGTGTACAGTTGCATGCATTCTTGCATGTACTTGTGTTTTTACATGTGTGCTTTTGCATGTTTATGTGAGTGTGCATGTGTGTTCATGTTTGTGTGCATGTTTGCATGTATGTGTGTGTGTCAATATTTGTGTTTATGGTGTCGATGTGTGTATCAATATTTGTGTTATGGTTTCGATGTGTGTGTGCATGCCTATGTATGTGTGTATTTGTTTGTGTATGCCAGTGAATGTGAGCACTTTGTGCATGTGCATCCTTGTACATATGTGTTTGTTCATGTGCGTGTATTTTGCATACATCTGTGTATATGTGCATACATGTGTGCATGTGTGTGTGAGTATTTACGTGTGTGCTTATGTGAGTGCACACAATTTTTTGCATGCATTTATGTGCATGTGTACACGTCCATTTATGCTTATATGCATGTTATTTGTGAGAGTGGGTTCACGTTTGAGTTAGTGTGCTTTTATGGGCATAAGTGCATGTGTGTTTGTGGGCACATGTGCGTGTTTTTGTGCTAATGTGCATGTTTTGCGGTGCATATGCATTTTGGTACATGTCTATGTGGCTGCTTGTATGTGCATGTGTGCATGTCAGTATATGTGGGTGCATGTGTCAGTGTGCATGTGTGTGTTCATCTTTATGAAGTTGGTGTATGTGTGTCTTGTGTGTGTATGCATGTGCCTTCATGTGTAGGTGCTTGCATGTATGCTTGCTTGCACATATGTATGTCTGGATGTGTGTGTGTCTTTCTATTTGTTTATTTGTGGGAGTGCATGTAGGTGTGTGTGTTGGTGTGCAGATGTGTGCATGCACAAGTGTGCGTGCATGTGTGTGTGCATCTACTAGTGTTTGTGCGCCTAGGTACACACATGTATGGGAAGGTGCTTGTGAGTGTTTCTTCATGTGTGCGTGTGCATGCATGTGAGTGTGTCAAAGAATGAGCGTATGCATATGCATGTGGCTCTGTGTGTGACTGTCTGTGTGTGTGCTTTTGTATGCATTCATGTGTGTTTGTGTGTGTGTGCACATGTGTGAACACTTACTTGTGGGCGTGTGTATGTTTGTGTGCAAGTGTGCATTTTTGCATGAGTGCTTGTGTGGGTGCGTGTACATAAGCAGATGCAAGTGCATGTGTGCATCTATGTTTGGATTAATATGTATTTTAATGTCTGTGCGTGTGTGTGTTTGTGTGACTACATATGTATGTGCATCTCTATGTGTGTGTGCATGTTTATGCATGATGGTTATGTGTGTGTGTGCATGCATATGGTTGTGTGTGTGTGTAAGTGCATGCCTATGTGTGACTGGATGTGCATGTGTGCCTTCATATGTAGGTGTGCTGATGTGAATGTGTGTGTGTAAATTGTGTACGTGTAAGTGAATATGTGTGTATGGAGATGCATGTGTTGTAAATGTGCATGCATATGTGCTTGTGTGTATGATTGAGTCAGTGTATGCATGTGTGTGTAGGTTCTCCACATACGCTTGTGTTCATGTTTGTTAGCATGTGTTTACATGTGTGTGTGTTTTTTCAAATTTGCGTCATGTGTGTGTATTCATGCGTATGTGTGTGTGTGTGTGCATATATCTTTGTGCATTAGTGTATGGTTTTGTATGTGTCTGTCCATCTGCATGTGTGTGCGAGCACTAATACATGAGTGTTTCTTTATATATGCATGCTTGTGTGTATTTGTGCATTTTTATATGTATTATGTGCATGCAAGTGGGCATGTGTGTTGTGTTTGTGCATTTGTGTGCACTTGTACTTTTGTATACGTGAGTGCTTACATGTGTGTGTCTACGTGTGAATGTGTGTGTGTTAGCATGTGCGTACATTTCTGTGTGGTTACGTGTGCATGTGAGTATATGTGTGCGTGTGTGTGCGCATCTGCATTTGTCACCCATACACACACTTGCACCCACAAGCACACATGAATACAAACACATGCACATGCACATGTACTCGCACAAACACGAACATGCACTCACACAAACACACACATAGGCAAACACAGAGGACACACGATGGGCATGCACATGCACACACGTTTATAAGCATATATAGACACACACATACATGCAATCACACTCAGACACACATGGACATAAACATGTGCACACATATGTGCACATACACATACAAAAGCACAAGCACATACATATGCTTGCACATGCATTTGTGCACACAGATGCACATGCACTCCACATACACATGGGTACACATGTAGTCACATGCATAACCACACACAAACAAACACTCAAGCATAGATATTCCAAAATGTACACATGCACACAAAGACATTATACAAACATAAATACAAACAAACGTGCACATGCTCATCTACAAATGTGCACATATGCAGGCACACACATACTCTTGCTCGCACACACATATACGCATACACACTCAGACACATGCAAACATGCTCACATGCCCTCATTTAAGAGCACACATCACACATAGAGTACACACACACATGTACACGCACATGCATACACACTCACACACAATTGTGCCCACGTGCATACACATGTGTGTGCTCACACAAATAGACAAAGAAATGCACACACACATGCCCATACTGAAAGACACATAGACACACACACACACACATATACACATATGTATGCATCTATGTGCACAAGCATGCACAGACAAAAACAAGCACACACACATGCACACATAAACACCCCCACACACACACGAAAAGGAACACACATACACACATGCGTATGTGCATACATGCATGGACATGTCTATGAACATGCATAAACACTTATACACATGCATGCACACACATGTAGTGCATATGCACACCCACACTTCCACATAGACTCGAAAACACACAGACACAAACATGCTCATACACATGATCTTACATACACAAGCACACATGCACATTCATGTATGCACACATACACAAGCATACATACACACACACACACATACACACATGTATGCATACATATATGCAAACATGTAAACAAAACCAAAGCAAATACACAAAAGCATGTTCATACACATATATGCACATCAACACACAAACATGACCACATTAGCACACATACACACACACACGTGCAAATGCATATAAGGACACATGTAAATAAAGATACACATACACACAAACACTCACACACATGCACACACATAAATGCATATTTACACAAATGCATGCATGCATGCACATGCACACACTCACACATGTGTGTGCACATGCACGTACATACCCTCTCACACGAGTACAAAGATATATGCATATGCACACACACATAGGATTACACACATGCTCATAGGCACATTCACATGTAAAATTGTAGCACACATACACACGAGCACCTATGCACACACATGTAAACACACACACAAGCATACCCATGTACACATACACATAAATATATATCAACACACATAATTATAGACATGGATATGTGTATGCACAAATGCACTAGAACATACATGCACATAGACACACACATACAAACATACACATGCTGGCAAGCATAAATACCGACACACAAATGGACACACAAACATCCACATGTAGAAATTCACACACACAGACAAACACATGCATAACAATATAGACAAACACAATTACACACACCATGCACATACACATGCACACACACACCTATGTACACATAAACAGACACGCTCACACACATGCATGAACATGCAAATAAGTACATACAGACACACAAATGCATATGCATATAAGCACATGCACACACACATGCAAAATCAAACACATATGCATATAAGTATAAATACACACATACATAGAGACACATGCAATCACATGCACACAAGCTTACTCAAGCACATACATACACACACATGAGTACATGTGCACTCACATGCACTCGTACTCACTTTCACATGCACATGTATTCATGCACACATGCATAAACACATTTAGACACACAATTATAATCACATACATATGCACACACATGCTTGTATTGACAAACACACTTGCACCCATACACACACTACACATTGACACACACAAACACACAAGTACAAATGCTCACACACAGGCATATCCACACACAGCCTCAGATGTACACTCACACACACATACATACATGCACAAGAACACACACATGAACATACAGACATGCACATACACATGCATGCACATATGCACAGGCATGAAGATACACATAGAAATAAACATACATGTGTATAGTCATCTACACCCATACACATGCACACACAAACATACACTCATGTGCACCAATACACAAAAACACACACATAAAGGAACACCCATGCACAATTACACATGCACACATGAAAACACTCATGTGCAAATGCACTCATATGCACTCCTATGCACACACATGCACACAAACACACAACCATAGACATGCACACACATAGAAAAACATCACATCCAAATTTGCACAGACATGAACATGGATGCATGAGACGAATGCACACTCACTCACTCATACATTCACACATGCACCCATAGACATACACCCAAATATTTTAGCATGCATTCACACTTGCACATGGACATAATAAATAAGCATACATGCACCTATGAATGCTCACAAACAAAAGTATACACACACAACGACCAAAACATAACCATATATATGTGGACACTCATATACATAGTCATGGACGCACACTCATGCACATGCAAGCATACACACATGTTCTTTCACCCTCACATTACACATGCACATAAAACATAGACACATACACACACAAAGATAAACAAATATACATACACAGATGTATGCACAAACACATATAGACCAACCCATATTGACACACATCCACATGCAGTCACATGCATGCACACAAAAGCATACAAACACACACACACAAACACACAGGCATATACATACACATGCACTCATCTGACAGGGATGCATAGATATGCACAAGCACATGCAAACACACTCATACCAATACATACTCGTATGCACCCATATGTATGCACATGCATACACAAAAACATACACACTTGTATGTATGCAAACACATGCACATTAAAGGACAAACACACACACATGCACACATTTGTGCACACACACATTCACATTTGCACACAAACATGTAAACACATGCACACAAGCATACACACACAGACACATGCACACTCATACGTACACATACACGTACACATGCACACACACACACAAAATGCATACACACACATGTGAACATGTACACACACACATGCACATGTACACAAACACACACAACTATACTTATGCACATACATACAGACAGACTCATGCACACATAATAGACATAACATATCAAGTAGACAGATACATGAATATGCCCACATATGCACGCATACACACTTGAAAAACACACACATGTACACACACGCATGCTCCCTTGTTGAACATGCACACAAAGTTACACACCGTATACACACATGCATAGACACATAGATGCAACAGATATACACACACACATAGGCTTTCACACATACATAACATTCATAGATGCATGCACCAAAAATAAAAACACACAAGAACACATAGACACACATGTACACAAACACATACTTGCACACACGCATATATACACCCACATGCACACTCATGCTAGCACGATATACATCAACAAGCACAAAAATGTACTCGTATGTGTGCGTACCCATATGCACGTGCATGCGCACACACACACACATGCATTCACATATACACAAATGCACAAGCACATATACAGAATCATAGACATATGCTCATGTATGCACATGAATGCATGTATAGACACACACACATGCACGCACCAACACACACACACTTATACACACAATGAACACACACCACACAACCACACCCAAACCTATACATATCCACATACATACACACTCACACACACACACATGTTAATATACATGTATATTACCCACACTTGCACACACATACCAACACACACACACACACATTTGCATATAAATGCACAAACACATGCACACACGTACTCACACACATGCTCACATGCACACCCAAATGCAGTTGCACACATAGATACACACACACACACATAAGTAAAGCACACATACACTTAAGCACAAGTACATACATGCGCATGCACAAATAAGCATGCACACACACTCACATGTACAAACAAATATGTACACATACTTTGAACACCCTCACATATGCACACATGCATGCATGCACATTCAGACAATCGACACACAAACATATGCCCATAGTACACATGCAAATGCTTAGACTTGCATGTGCACATGCACACACACAAAAGCGCACAAGATAAAACACACATGTGAACACATATATGCACATATGCACACACACATACATGCACATGCAAATGCATGCATATCCAAATACACTTACATTCACGCATATGCATAAATATGAATGCACACAAATAGTAATACAAATGCATACAAACACACATAGACACACTCACACATGCATGCACATGATCTCACATCAACACATGCATAGACAAACATCCATGTATAGAGGAACATGCACTCATAAGCACACACATAGACACATACACATACATACACAAGCTCACACACATGTAGACACATGCACAAGCTTAATCATCCAGGCACATGGATGTATAACATTAGACCCACACCTATACACATGAGAACATGCTCATAGAGCATTCACACATTACAAATGCATACATGCACACACTCACACAAACATACACATGCACACACACACACATGTGCACATGTTTGTGTGCATCTCTATAAGCATATGCATGTGTGTGTGCATCTATATTTGTGTGTCAATACACATGTCTAGGTTTGCATATATGTGCATATGTGGGTGTGGTAATGTGTGTGTGTATGTTTGTGTGTATACATCAATGTAATTTTTTGTGAGTGTGTATGTGTGATTGCATGTATCTATATCAACGTGTGTGAGTTTGTGTTTTTGTGTGTGTGTGTATGCATGTATACGTGTATGTGTGCTTGAATTGTACAAGCAAGTGTGTGTGTGTATTTCTTTATGTGCATGTGTGCATGTGTGTATGTATGTGTGCATGGGTGTGTGCGCATGCTTGTGCAGGTGCATGCATATGTGTGAAGGTGTTTCTATCTATGTGTGTTCATTCATGATTTTTCTTACATTTGTGTGTGTGTGCACGCAAGTGCTTATTTTTGTACGAGTGTGTGTGTCTATATGAAAGTCTATGAGCATATGTGAGTGCGTGCTTATGCCTATGCATGTGCATGTGTTTGTTTATGTGCATATTGCTTTTGTGTGTGTGTGTATGCATGCATTTGTGCCAGCTATGTAAGTGTCCAAGCTGTGCAAGTGTGCAAGCTATCCAAATGTGCAAGCATGTGTGTATATGTTTTTTGTTTGTATTTGTGCATATGTGTTCATGTTCATATGCATGTCTTTAAATGTACATGCATGTATTTTTGTTTGAATGTTTGTAATTGCATGCATGCAAGTGTTTGTCTATGTTTGTGTGTGTAAGAAAGAAAACATGGGTGTATGCATTTGAGTGCATGTGTTTGTGTGTGTGTGTGAGTGTGCATGCATGTGTGTGTGCATGGATCTAAGGATGTGTGTGTCATTCAGGTGTGTATATGTATGTGCATTTTTATTCTTGCATGTGCATATCTATATTCATGTGTGTGTACGTATGAGTACATGTGTGGACGTACGCATGCATGTACTTGTATTCATGGGTGTATGCATTCATGTGCACACACAAGTTTAGGTGTTCATGTGCACAGATGAGTGTGTGCGAACGTGTTTGCATTTATTCTATGTTTGTGTGTATGTGTGTGTATGCATGTTTGTTGTTGTGCATTTGCATGCATGTGTGTGAATGTGGTACATACTAGTGTGTGTTGGTGTATGTATGTTTGTGAGTGCATGTGAATTTGTGAGTGTATATTCATGTACATGTGTGTGGGTGAATATATTTTATGTGCTTAAGTGTGTGAGCATGCATTTATGCATGTGTGTGTAGTTTTTTCATGTAGGTGTACGTGTGCATGGGCGAATGCATGTGTGTTTGTGTGCATGCACTCATATGCATGTGCGTTTGGATGAGTGCGTAGTTGAGTGTTGGTGTTGTCTTGTTGTGTGTGTGCATGTGCATGTGGGTGCACAAGTGCGTGTGCATCCAAGCATAACTTTCTGCATGTTTGTGTTTGTCATGTGTGCATTCATGTGCATGTGTGAAGGTGTGTGTGTGTGCACTTGAGTGTATGCATGTGTGTTTTGCCAATGTTTGAGCCTATTTGTGTGCTGACATGTGTGTGCCTGTGCATGCTTGTGTGTGTTGGAGTGTGTGTGTGTGTTGTTATACATATGGAGGTGTGTATGTATGTCTTCATGAGTTTTCATGTTTGCATGTTTGTGTATGTGTGTGAGTGTCTATAGGTTTGCATGCATGTCTGTGTGCATGTGCATGCATGTGTATGTGTGTGCTTTTGTGTGCAAGTGTTTGCATGCATCTTCAAATGTTTCTAAGCTCAGGCTTGTGTGTATGCATGTGTAGGTATTTGTGGGTGTTTGTGTTTGTGTCTTTGCCTATTTGTGCATGAGTTCATGTGTTTTTGTGCATCTTTGTGCATTAATATGGGCACATGTGTTTCTAGGTGCATATGTGTGTGTATTTGATTGTGTGAGAATATTTTTATGTGCATGTGTGTGATTGTACATGTATGTTTGCATGTGTGTGAATGCATATGTGTGTGTGTGTGTGTATGTATTGGTATTTGTTTTTATCTATGTATGGGTGTGTGCATGTGTGTGTACATGTGAAAGTATTTTTTTGTTTATGAGTGTGCATACACATATCTTTGTGTGTGTGTATGAATATGATTATGTGAGTGTGTGGGTGTGTGCTTGTGTGTGCATGTGTGTTTGTATGTGTATGTGTTTTTATGTGTGTTCAATTGTGTGTGCTGATCCATGCATGCATGTCTAAATGTGTGTGTCTCTATGCATATGCATGTGTTTTTATGCTTGTATGAGTATGTGTGTGTGTCTATATGCATGTGTGCATGTGTGTGTGTGTTTGTGTGTAGTTATGTGCATGCATATGTGTGTGCATATATGTGAGTGGGCATGGGCATGTGTTTGTGTGCCAATGTGTGTTTGTGCATGTGTGTGTGCATTTGTGTTGGTGTGTGTACAAGTGCATGCATAGGTGTGTGATTTATGTGCGTGATTGTGTGAGTGTTTGCATGTGTGTATGTATGTGTGTGTATATGTGTGTATAATTGTATGACCATGTTGTGTGGATTTATGTGTGCCTATTTGCATGTGTGTGTGTGCTTTTGTCTATGCCTATGTGCATGCATGTGTATGTGCATGTTTGTGTCTATGAATGAGTGGTGTTTGTGTGTGTGTGTGTGTGTGTGTGCATATACCTTAGTGTTTGTGTGTATGTGTCTATGCATTTGTGTGCATGTGTTTATGCATTTATGAATATGTGCGAGTGTGTGTGCATGTGAATGCATTCGTGCTTACATGTGTGCATGTATTTTGGTGCATGTATGCATGCATTTTCTTAATGGTTATATATGTGTGCATGCAAGTTTGTGTGTCTATGTGTGCAAGGTTAGGAGTATGTGTGTGCACATGTGGGTATGCTTATGTGTATATATGTTTCTTTTATGTGTATCATTGTGTGTGCCTATGTGTGTGTGCATATGGGCACATATGCTTGCATATTTGTTTGTGTGTGCAGGTGCTATTATGCATGCATTTGTCTGTACCATTGTGTGCATAAGTGGGTGCATAATTGTGTGTGTCATGCGAGTGTGTAGACATGCACGTGCATATGTTTTTATTTGTGGCTATGTGTGTTTTCACACTTGTGCATGTGCATATGCATGTGACTATGCATGTATGTGTATGCATGTGCATGTGCGTGTTTGTGAGTTTGCACACATGCATGGGTGTGCATGTTTTTGTGTGTGTGCTGCTGTGCGAGTGTGTGCATATATGCATGTGTGTGTACAGGTGCATGTGTGTTTATGCATATGTGTGCAAACGTGTGCACATGTGTTAGTGTGAAACTTATATGTGTGTTCAAGTGCATGGATGTGTGCATGTGTATATGCATATAGGTGTGTTCCTATGTGTGTACACATGTATGTGTGTGTGTGTTTATGCACTAGTGTATGAGCACTAGGTGTAAATGTTTGCTTGTGTGCTTGTGTATATACAAGTGTGTGTGCAAGAGTGTCTGTATGTGTGCTTACAAATGTGTACTTGTATGCTTCTATTCATGCATGTCTATGTACATGTATGTGTGTATGAGTTTTCGTGCATGTGAGTGTGTGTGTGTGCCAATGTGTGCATGGGTAGTGCATGCATGTGTGTGTGTCAGCTAGTGTGTAAGTATGCATGTGTATGTGTGTTTGTTTATGGCTATATGTGTTTTTGCACTTGTGCATATGCATATGCATGTGACTCTACATGTACATGTATGCATGTGCAGGTGTGTGTTTGTGTGTGTGCACACGTGCATGGGTGTGCATGATTTTGTATGCTTGCTGTTGTGCATTTGTGTGCATGTTTGCATGTGTTTTTGTGTACATGTGCAAGCATGTGTGCGTATATGCATGTTCAAATGTTTGTACATGTGTTAGTGTGAAACCTATGTGTGTGTTCAAGTGTGTGCATGTGTGCATGTATATGTGCATATGTGTATACATGCATGTGTGCATGTGTGTATGTATGTAGGTATGTGCCTATGTGTGCACACATATGTGTGTGTTTATGTACGTGTGAGTTTGCACTGGGTGTACATGTTTGTGTGTGTGTGCTAGTGCATATACAAGTGCATGCATGCAAGAATGCCTATGTGTGTGCTTGTATATATGTGTTTGTATGCATCTATTTGTGTAGGTGTGTGTGCATCTATGAGTTTTTATGCATGTGAGTGTGTGTGCTTGTGTACTTGTATAAGTGCGTGGGTAAGTGTGTGTGTGTGTTTATGCATTCATGTGCGTCAGCGTGGGTGTGGCCATGTCTGTGTGTGCACTTATGTGTGCAGGTGTGTATGCACACGTTTATGTATGCACACATGTGTGCGCATTTGTGTGCTTGCATGCATGGATTTACGGGTGCATGTTTTTGTGCATGTTCGTGTGTGTGAGTGTGCATATGCACACGTGTCTATGTGCATTCATGTATGTATAAGAGTGTGTTTGCATGTATGCACATCTCCATGTGTTTATGTGCATCCATGTATGCATGTGTGCTTGTGTGCTTGTGTGCATGCTTGTGTGTGTAATAGTGTGCATTAGTTTGTACACATGCTCATGTGTTTATGTGTGTGCATGTGTGTGACTAAGTGCACATGTGGGAGTAAGCACGTGTGTGGGTGCACGTGTGTGTGTGTGCAAGCACATGGGCATATTTATGCATGTGTACCCATGGGCATGCGCATGTGCATGCGTGTCTGTGTATGTGAATTTGTTTGTGTGCATGTGGGTGTGTGTGTGTGTATGTGTTGAGGTGAGGGTGTGTATGCATGTGTGTTTATTTTTGTGTGCATGAGTGTTCAAGTGTGTGTGTGCACATGTGAGTGTGTTTGTGTACGCTTGTGCATGTTTGTGTATGTGAGTGTGCACATGTGTGTGCGTTTATTTGTGAGTCTTTGTGTGTGTTCACATACATCTTAATGTGCATGTGGTTATGCGTGTGTGTTTATGTGCATGTGCATGTGTGTGTATGCATTCTTGTGTGAGAGAGTGTGTGTGCATGTATGCAGGTATACACATGTGTGTGTGCATATGTGGTGAGTGTCTGTATGAGTGTGCATGTGTGTGTTCCTTTGTGTGGACATGTGTGTGTCTGTGTGGGTGTGGTTATGTGCATGTGTATATACATGTTTATGTGATGTACTTTTGTGTGTGTGTGTGTGTTCACATATGTGGATGTGTGTTTGTGTATATTTTTATGTGCATGCATGTGTTTGTATTTTTGCATATGTGCATGTCTATGCATGCATGTGCACATGGGTGTGGGTCTGTGCATTCGTGTTTGTGTGTGTGCATGTGCATGCATATTCATTTGTGAGTGCATATATTTGTGCGTGTGCATCTACATGTTTGGATTTGTGTGGTTGCCTATGTGTGGGTGTCTATTGGTGTACGTCTATGCATGTTTGTATGTATGCATGCATGCATATATACTTTTGTGTGTGTGTGTGTGTGTATTGATGCATTTATGTGTGTGTGTGTGCATGCATTTGTATGTGTTTGTGTATGTGCATAATGTTTTTGCACATGCATGTGTTTTTATACTTGTGCTTATGTGTGTGTGTGTCTATATGTTTTTGTGCATATTTTTGTGTATATTATAATATGGATGCATGGGTGACTACATATGTGTGTGCGTATGCATATGAGGATGTGTGTATATGCCTGTATGTGTGTGTGTTTGTATTTGTTTGTGTACATGGGTTTGTACTTGTGTATATCTGTGTGTACGTGTATATATGTGTGTGTATGTGAGTGTATTTTTGTGACACTGCAAACATATGCACATGTTTGTCAGTGTGTGATTGTTTGTGAGTGCATTGCATGTGTACGCTTGTGTGCTTGGGTTCATATGTGTCAATCATGTGTGTGTGTGTGCTTACGAGTCTATCTGTGCATGCACATGCATAACCAATGTTGTGTTTCATATGCATGTGTGTATGTGTTTGTGGGTCTAGGTGTGTTAAGGTGTATGTAAATGTGCATGCCTGTGTGAGCATGTGAGTGTTTATGTGCACGTGTTTTTTCTTGTGTGTTTTTGTGAGTGTATGCATGTGTATGTTCTTTTGAGTACTTGTGCATATGTGTGTGTTGGTGCATGTGTGTATGTGTGTGTGCTTATGTATGTGTAGCTGTGTGCATGCATCTATACATGTGTGTGCATGCATGTGTCTATTTATGTATGTACGTGTGTATGTGTGTGTCTATCCATATTTGTGGGTTTCTATTTGTGTTAGTGTTCATGCATTAGTGTGTGTGTGTGTGGGAGTGTGTTTGTAGTTTTGCGTGAGTAAATGAGTGTGTATTTGTAAGGTTGTTTATATGTGAGTGTGTGCATTTCTTCACATGAGTGTGTGTGTGCATGTTTGCATATGTGAGTGGTTTCTTGTTTTGTGCGTGTGAACCTTTATATAAGCACGAGTGTGTGCATGCTTATGTTTGCATAAGTGCATATATGTGTGTGTGTGTTTTTTTGCATATGTGAGTGGTTTCTTGTTTATGTGTGTGTGAGGCTTTATATGAGCATGAATGTGCGCATGCTTATGTTTGCATAGGTGCATATGTGTGTGTGTCTATGTAGATGTGTTTGTGTGGGCATGTGTATGTGTGTATGCTTGTGTGTGTTTGAGTGTGTGCATGTATGCGTTAATGCAAGTGCATGTGTTTTCATGTGTGTCTGTTACTGTGTATACACAAGCATATGAATGTGTGGGTGCATATGTGTGCACATGTGCATGTGTCACTATGCATATGCATGTGTATACGTGAGTTTGTGCTGTTGCTTATGCCTACATGTGCCAATGTGGGTATGTGTGTATGTGTGAGTGTGCATGTCTATATGTGGGTTTGTGAGTGTACATATGAGCATACATATGTGTTTGTGGGGATGTGTTTGATAGTGCATGTGTGTGTTCATACTTGCATGCATGTGTATGTATGAGTGCATGTGTGTGTATGTGTGTATGCATATGTTTATCTATTTGATTATGCATGTGTGAACAAGCTTGTGTGTGCATTTTTGTGCATGTGCATGTGTACATGTTTGTGTTTAGGTGTATGTGCATGTGTGTGTTGTTGTGAGTACATGCATGTGTGTATGTTTTGTGCATGTGTGTGTGTATGTAAGTATGTGTGTATGTCTATGTGCATGTGTGTTAAAGTGCACACATGTGGTTGTGTTTGTGCATATATCTGTGCATGCACATGTGTGTGCATGTACACATATATATGTTTGTCCACATGTGTAGATGTGTGAGTATATTTGCATGTGTGTCTACACGTGAGATTGTGTTCATATGTTTACGAGTGTGCTAGTGTTTATCAACGTGTGTATGTGTGTGTGTGCATGCATGTGCATGTGAATGTGTGTGCACGTGCATGTGCATGTGTATGCATGAGAGTGTGCATGTGTGGTTGTGTGCGTGCATACGTGTGTGTGTGTTTGAGTGTGTGTATGTGTTGTGTAGTTGTGGCTATGTGTGTGCGTCAATGTGAATGTGTGCTTATGTGTTTGTGAAAACATGTGTGTTTAGGCACATCTATATATGCGTGCACATGCATGTTCAGTACATATGTGCGTGAAAGTGTTTGTATGCATGAATATATGTAAATGTGTGCATGTACATGTGTGCGTATGAATGTGCATGTGTGTGTGCAAGCTTGTGCATGTCTGTGTGCACATGTTTGTGCATATTAGTGAGCTTTTGCATGGGCATGTGCATGTGAGTGTGCACATGTGCATCTGTGTTTGTGTGTGTATGTGTTCATGGGTGAGTGCAATTGTGTGTGTGTGTGTGCATGGCTGGTGTGTTGATGTTTATGTGTGTACGTGTGCATTTTGTTATATGAGTGCATCATTGTGTTTGTGTGTATGTGTGTGTGCATGTGCATGTGTGATTAGGTTTGTGTTTGCATATGAGTGTACATGTTTATGTGCATGTGTGGGGGGATGTGTGTGTTGCCATTAGTGCATGTTTTATTATTATTTTGTGTACACAAGTGTTTATATGTTTGTTTATGTGTATTGCACTTGTGTGTGTCAATATGTGTGTGTGTCTCTATTTTTGATGTGTGTGTTCGTGTGTGTGTGCATGTGGGTGTATGTGCTTGCTTGCATGTCTGTGCTTGTGTGCATGTTCAACTATATTTGCATGTGTGTTTATGTGCATGTGCATGTGAATGAGTGTATTTTTTAATTTGTTTGTTTAGGTGTAAGTGTTTATGTGCGTGTACATGTCTATGTATGTTTGTGTGCATGTGCAAGTTTGAGAGAGTGTGTATGTGTACATACATATGGGTGTGCATATGCATGCGTGCATGTGTGCCTTTGTGCATATTTGAGTGTGTACATAAGTGGTTGTGTGTGAGTGTGCACATGTCTGTCCATGGTATGTGTGTGCTATCTTGTATGAGTGCATGTGAGTGTGAGTGTTTGTGTATAATTGTATTTGCATCTGTGTGTGCTTGCTTGTATGTGTCTGTGCATGGACATGAATGTGTGGGTGTGCTTGTGTGTGTATGTGCATGTAGATATGTGTGCATGTGTTTATGTGCATGTCTATGCATGCATGTCTATGTGTATCTGTGAGCCTTTGTTTGTGTTGGTGTAAGACAATGTGCATAAGAGAAAGTGTTGGTGTGTATACATGGTAGTAGGTGTGCATAGGTGTGTGCATGTATGTGTGTTTGTGCACATGCATGTGTGTTTGTGTGTGTGTTTTTGTGTGTTTGTACATCTATATGCATGTATGTGTGTGTGCATGTATGGTTGTGTGTGTGTTTCTGAGTGAGTGTTCATGTGTGTGTGCATGTACGTGGGCTTGTGTGTGTGTGTGTGTGTATTTTTGGTCTTTGTGAGTGTGTGCATACATGTCTACATGTTTGTTCATGTGTGTTTTTTCATGTACATAATTATGTGTGTGTGTGTGCTTGCATGTGTTTTTCTATGTTATTGTATGTGCATGCATCTCTATGTGTGTGTATGTGTATGTTTTCATGTGTGGGTTTGCATGCATGTGTGTCTACATGTGTATGTTTATGCATGTCTGTGTGCATATGTGTGTGAGTGTACATGTGGGTGTCTAAGAGTAAGTGCATGACGATGTACGTGCGATGTGTGTACATATGTGTGCATATGTTCTTGTGTGTATATATTTGGGATCATGCATGTGAGTAGGCTATGCCTACATGTGAGCTTACGTGTACATATGTCCAAACACGCTTGTGCATATGTGTGTGTGCATGTACACGTGTTTTTGTGTGTATATATGTGTGTGAATGTGTGTATGTTTATGCATGTGTGAGGGTGTGCTTATGTGCATGTGTGTGCATGAATGCATGTGCATGTGTGTGGATGTGCTTGTGAGTGTGTGTGAGCATCCATGTGTGTTGGTGAACATGTGTGTTTGCATGTGTGCATGTGTGCATGTTTGTGTGTGTATTTATGTGTGTCTATTTGTGCATGTGTGCATATGCTTGTGCACATGTGTGTGCATGTGTGTATTCATATGAGATCATGATGGTGTGTGTGTCCAAATGTGGTCTTGCATGCCTGCATGTGCATGTCTTCATGTGCATGTGTGTTTACATGTGTGTGCATGTATGTTTGTTTGTGCATGTTTGTGCATCAGTGTATATAGGTGAATGTGCATTAGCATGAGCATGCGCATGTGCATGAGCATACTTGTGTGTCTATGTGTGTGTATGCTAGTGTTTATGTGTGCATGTGCACTATGTGTGTGCATGCACATGAGCATGTGTGTGTGTGTGCTTGTGTGTATGTATGTATGCATTGATTTTTATATGCCCATGCATGTGTGTGTATAGGTGTATGTGCATGTGTGCATACATGTGTGTGCTTGTGTATGTGTGCACATGCATGTCATTATGTGGGCATCTATATGTGAGTATGTTTTTGTGCATGCTGGCACATGTGTGTGTGTTTGTTTATGTTTGTGTGTGTGTGTGTGCATATATGTATAGGGGTGTGCATGTGTGTACGAATATGTGGGTGTATGGGTATATGTGTTTCTATGTGTCTGTGGGTGCATATACATATGTAAACATGTGTCTATGTATGTGTGTTTGTGTGTGTGTGGGTGGGTGCTTATGCAAGTGTGCATGTACATGTATTCATACACATGTGCATACACATGAGTGTGTGCATCAATGCATGTGTTCTTGTGAGATCTCACGTGTGCAGGCATGCAAGTGTATGTATAGGTGTGTCTTTGTGTGCACATGTACGTGTTGTTGTGCACGTGCATTTATGTGCATGTGCCTCTATGTGTGAATATGTGTGTGCCTGCATATATGTGGGTGTGTGTGTGTAATTGTGTTAATGTGTGTGTGTGTGCTTAAATTCATGCATGCATGTGAGTGCATGCATGTGTGTGTGTGGGTGTGTAGTCACCTACATGTATGTGGCTGTGCTTGTGTTTGTGGATGCATGTGTGTGAGTGTTTTCTTACATTCATATGCATGTGTCCATGAATGTGTGTGTGTGTATGTGCCTGTTAGCATGTGCACATATGTGCATGTGTGTGTGCACCTATGCGTGTATTTATGTCTATGTGTATGTGTGATTTTATGTTCACAATTCTATGTGTTGGTGTGTGTGCATGCATACATGTATATGCATATGGGCTTGTCTGTGTATGTGTGCATTTATGTGTGTGTGCTTTCATAAGTGTCTGTATGTGTGTATTTGTATTTATGTGTGTGCTTTCATGTATGTGCATGTGTGCTAGTATGTGCATGTGTATGTATGTATGAGCATGTGTACATGTGTGTGTACGTGTATGCATGTGCATGTGCATATGAATGCATGCATATGCGTGTGTATGTGTGTTTGGATGCATGTGCATGTTGATGCGCTTGTGTGTAGGTTTGTATCTATGCACAAAAATGTATATATACATGGGTGCATGTAGGTGTGTGCGTTTATGCCTGTGGGCCTGTGTGAGATTTTGAGTGTTTGTGAATGAGTGCATATGTATGTGTGTTCATATGAGCATGTGTGTGTGCATGTGTGTATGGGTGTTCATGCGAGTGTGCGTGTGCATGTGCATGTGTGTGTATTTGTGGATTTACATGTGTTTGTACATTTGTATGCCTATGTGTGTTCTTGTCCACACTTGTGTAGGTGTGCATGTGTGTATACAAGCATGTGTGCATGTGTATGTGTCTATATATGTGTGTGTATGAACATATATATGCATGTGCATATGCCTATATATTTGTGCATGTTTGCATATATGAGTGTGAGTGCATGTGCATAAGTTGTTTGTGTGTGTCCATATGTGTGCATGTGCATGTGACTATGTCCTTGTGCATGTGCATGTGCATGTGCCTATGTTCTTGTGCATGTTTGTGTGTTCGTGTGTCAGCATGTGACATGCATCAATGTGTGTGTGTACTTATGCAAGCATGCATGCGTGTTTGTATGTATAAGTGTGCATGCATTTGTGTGTAGTGCATGTGTGTTTTTGTGAGTGTGTGTATGTGTGTGTGTGTGTGCACCTATGTGTGTTTGTGTGTGTGTGTGTATGTATGTGATTGCATGTGTATATGTTGTTTATATGTGCGTGTGCACAAGTATTTTTATGTATGTGAATGTGTGCATATATGCATATGTGTAGGCATGTGTTGGTGCATGTGAACATATGTGTGTGTGTACACATATTCTTGTGTATTTGTGTAAATGTGTGCATGTGCATCTATGAATGATTAGTGATGTGTGTATATGTACATTTATGGATATGCATTAGTTTATGAGTGCGTTTGTGTTTGTGCATAAGTGCATGTTTGTGTGCATGTGTTTCCATATGAATGTGTGCACGTTCTTGTGTTTTTGAATTTGCATGTGCATGTTTTATGTCTATGAGGCTTTGTGTGTGTATGCATGCATCATATCCATGTATATGCATGTGTGTATGGATATGTGTACACAATAGTTATGTGCATGCCTATGTGTAGGCACACTTTAGTTAGTACATACAGACATGTATCTGTGTGCATGTTTGAGCTTGTGTACATGGGTGAGCTTGTGTACATGTGTGTAGGTGTGTGTGTGTGTGTGCATGCTTAAACGTGCATGCATGTGTGTGTGACTATGTGTGTGTTTGCATGTGCATGTTTTTTTTTGTGTGTGTACATGTGTTTGTGTGGGTGTGCATGTGTGTGTGTGTGCAGGCTTACGTGTATGCGTGTTTTTTGTGTTGATACTTGTGTTTGTGCATGCGCATACATTCACGCATATGTGTGCATGCTTTTTTGGGTTTTGGTGAGAGCATGAGTGTACATGTGTGTTTGTATGTATCTATAGGTGCTTGTGCATGTGTGGGTGTGTGCGTATTTGAGTGAGTGCATGTGAGTATATGTGTGTGTTTACCAGTTGTGTGAATGTCTGCATGCATATGTTCATGTACATGTGGTTGTGTGTATGTGTATGTGTGTGCATATGGACATGTGTTTGTTTGTGTGTTTGCATGTGTACGTGCATGCTTTATGCATGTCTATATACATTCTCCTATGTGTGTGTGCTTGCTCGTGTGATTGTGCATGGGTGCATGTGTATGTGTGTGTGCATATGTATATGTGGCTATTTACAAGCATGCATGTACATGTGTCTATTTGTGTGTCTACATGTGTGGGTATGTGTGGTTGTGTGCATGTGCTTGTTTGTGTGTTAGGGCAAGTGTGTGTGTGTGTGTCTGTGCATGTGTGTGGAAGGTGTGTGTATTATTGTATATCTATGTATGTGTGTTTGTGTGCACATACACACACTTTTATGTGGGTGCGTGAGGGCATATGTGTGGTTTTTTGCATTTAAGTGTGCATGTGCAGGTGTCTATATGTATATGTGTGTATGTGTATGTGCACATATGTGTGTATGTGGGTATGTGTATGTGCATGTGTGCATGGGTGTGTGTGTTTATCTATGTGTTCATATATGTGTGTGTATGTGTGTATATTTGAGTGTGTATGTGTGTGTGAGTGTAATGTGATTGCATTTGTGTTTGTGTGCATGTCTATGCTTACCCATGCTTGTGTGGTTGTGCATGTGTGCATCTGCGTGTGTTTATACATGTGCGTGTGCAAGAATGTTTATGCACATGTGCATTTGCCTATGTTTGTGTACATGTCTATATATGAGAGTGTGAGTGCATGTGCATGTGTGTGTTCATGTACATATCCTTTAATGTGTGTGCATGTGCATGTGACTTTGTTCTTGGGCACATTCATGTGCTAGTGTTTTTTTGTGTGAGCATGCAAACATGTGTAAATGTGTGTGTGGTTGTAAGTGTGTGCTTGCTTGCATCTACATTTGTTTGTACATTCATGCGTGTTAGTGTGTGTGGGTGCATGTGTGTATTTGAGAGTTTGTGCATGCATGTCTATATGTGTCTGCATGTATGTATGTGTGTGTGTGCACCTATGTGTGTTCATATGTGTGCATGTGATTGCATCTGTGTGTGTTCATGTGCATGTACATGTGTGCATATATGTTTGCATGTGTGTATGTGTGCATATGTGCATGTGTGTGGGTGTGTGTTGGTGCACATGCATGCATTTGTGTGAGCACACATGCTTGTGTATTTGTGTTAGTGTGTGCAGGTGCATCTATTCGTTCTTGTGTATATGCATGCATATGTGTGTACATGTGTAGATGTGCGTTAGTCAATGTGTGTATGTATTTTTATGTATAGGTGTGTGCACGTGTGTATGTGTTTCTATAATATATATGTACATGTCCATGTGTTTTTTCATGTGCATATGCATGTTTTATGTCTGTGAGCCTATGTGTGTGTGTACGTCTAAGGCTATGCATATGCATGTGCTTGTGTATACATGCATGTTTGTGCATATGCATCTACATGTGTGTGCATGGATGTCTGTGTCTATATGTATGCATGTTTTTTTGTGTGTGTGCATCTGTGTATCTACGTGCTTATGCATATGTGTGTGAGTTGTGGTTTTGCATACAAGTGTGTTTGTGTGAGTGTGTGTACATGTGTCCATGCATGTGTAAAAGTGGCTATACATGTATATAATTGTAGATGTGCCTAGGTATGTCCACATGCTTTTGTATGTGTGTTTTGTGTGAGTGTGTACGTGTGATTTTGTGTATGTGTGTGTGAGTGCATGCATGTGTGCATGTGTATGGAGGGGTGTGGATGTGTGAGTTGGTGTGTGAGTGCATTTGAATACAAGTGTGTGTGTGTTGTCATCTATGTGGGCATGTGGTGATTTGAGTGTTTGTGTGTGTTGTGCATGTGTTTGATTGCATGGTTGTAGATGTAGGTGTACATGCTCTCATGTTGGTATGTGGGTGGGTGTGTGTTCATGTGTGTGTGCTTATGCATGTGTATGTGAATGCGTGTTTGTGTGCATGCATATGTGCAAGCAATGTGTCTATGTGTGTGCAAATGCCTGTGTTTGTTGTTTTGTGTGCATTTGATTATGCAAGTGTATGTGCTTGTCCATGTTTGCATGGGTGTTTGTGTGATTATATGCATATGTATGTCCATTTATATGTTTGTGTGGGTTTCTACATGTGTGAGTGTGTCTACATGTGCATGTGTATGCTTCCACATGTATGTGCACTTCTGTATATGTCATTTTGCTTATTTGTGGGTTTGTATGTGTGCATGTACACATATGTGAATGTGTGTTTGTATGCATGTGTGCATATGTTTTTGTATGAGTGTATACACATGTGTGTTGTTGTGTATGTGTATGTGTGCACATATGTGTGTGTGTGCTTGTATGGCTGTGGGTGTGTGTGTGCATGCATATGGCTGTGCATGTATGGGCATGAGTATGTATGCGTGTGCATGCATTTATCTGTGCATTTTCCTATTGAAGTGTGTGTGTGTTTGCACATGTGTTTGTGTGTGTTTGGGCATAAGTGCATGTTTATGAGTAGGTGTGGTGTGTACGTTCACATGCATGCATGTGTGTTCATGTGAGGGCATATATGTTCATATGTGTGTGCATGTGTATGCATATATGTGGGTGTTCATGAGTCTGTGTGTGCACATATGTATATGTGCATGTGTGTGTATGTGAATGTGTGATTGCATGTACATGTGCATGTTTCTATGTCTGTGAGCCTTTGTGATTACGTGTGTGTGCCTATAGGTGTGTATGCTAGTGCATTCGTGTGTGTGCATGTGTGCATGTATACTTATATGTGTGTGTGCATGTGTTGTGTATGTGTGTGCATGTGTGTGCATCTATGTGTATTTGTGTAATATGCATGGGTGGCTAGAAGCTTGTGTCCAATCATGCATGTGCATGTGTGTTTTTGTGTTTGTTTGTGCATATGTGTGTGTATGCTTGTGCTTATATGTATGTGTATGTATGTTTGCATGTACATGCACATGTGTGTATGTGCCCACACAGGTGTGTGTGTGTGTGTGTGCCGTGTGTGCTTATGTCTACATGTATATTTGTGCATGGGTGTTGGGTGTGAATCTATGTGCATGCATGTGCATGTTTGTGTGTGCACAAGTGTGTATGCATTTGAATGTGTGTTTGTGTATGCATGTGTGTGCACCTTTGTGTAAATGCATTTGTGTGCAAGTGTTCATGTGTTCAAAACATTCAAGTGTGTATTTGTGCATGTGTTTGTGTGCATGTGAGAGTCTGTGCATGTGTGCATATGTGTGCCTGTGAGTGTCTATGCCAACATATGTGTGTCTGTGAGCATGCGTGTGCATGTTTACTTGTGTGTGTGTGGGTGCATAAGTGCATGTGTGCAAGCATGTCTGTGTGTTTATGAATGTACATTTATGTGGATGTATCTTTGTGTGCTTGTCAATGCATCTGTGTGTGTATGTGTACATACACAAATGTGTGCATGTATTTGTGGCTATGTATGTTTGTGTGTGCATGTGTGTGTGGATTCATGTTTGTGAATCTATGTGTGCATGCATGTGTGTGTATGTGTGTGCATATATGTGCATGTGTGTGTGTGTGCGTGCAAGTGTGTAGAGGACTTTTATGTGTGCATATGTTTGGTGTTTGCATGCAAGTGTGCAGAGGACTTGCATGCGTGCATATGTGTGGTGTTTGCATGCAAGTGTGCAGAGGACTTGCATGTGTGCATATGTGTGGTGATTGTGTGCACACACAAGTATGTGTGCGTCTGTAGGTGTTGGTTGATGTGCGCCTATGTAAACATGTGTGTTGTCTGCATGTGTGAGAGTGTGTGCATGTGTACGTGCATGCATGTGTGTGTGCATGTGTCTTTGTGCATGCATGTACATGCATGTGTATGCATGCAAGAGTTGTGAGTGTGTGAGTGTTTAGATGAGCGCATGAGTACGTGTTCCATGTCTTCCCATTTGCATATGTATTTTTGTTTGTTTTATGAGTGCATGTGTGTGTGTATGGGCATGTATTTGTGCGCATGTGTGCACATGTCATTGTGTGTGTGTGGGTGCTTGTTTTTGAGTTTGTGTGTGTGTGTGCATGTTTGCTTGCATACATTTCTATGCTTATGCATGCTTGCTTGTGTATGTGTACATTAGCACATATGTGAATGTGTTCATGTTTGTTTGCATTTGTGTATGTGTGTATGCTCGTGTGTTCTTGTGTTTGTCCATGCATGTGTGTGTGTGTGTTTCTACATGCATGTATATGTGGGTGTGTGTATGTTTATGCATGTATGGTTGTTGTTATTTCATGTGTAGGTATGTGAGCATGCAATTGTATACACGAGTGAGTGTATGCACTAATGTGTGTGTGTATGCATTTGTGGAAGTGTGTGTGCATGTAAGCATTTGTGTGTGTGCATTTTTGTGTATGTGTGCATGTGTATGGTTTTGTGAGTGTATGCATGTTTTTGTGTGCTTAAAGGCATGTGTGTGTGTGCTTGTATGTTTGTGCTAGTGTGTGCGTGCTTGCATTCACGTGTGCATGTGTGTGTATGTGTGAGTTTGCATATGTTTGTACATATTTTTATGTCTGTGAGGCTTTGTGCATGTGTGGGTTCTTGTGCCTGTGCATATGATTGTGCTTGTATGTGAATATTTGTGCAATTTTACATGTGTATGTGCATGTGTGCATACTTGTATATGTGTGTGCATATGTGTATGTGTTTATGTGTGTGTGTATACATGTGTGCATATTGGGGCAAGTAATTGCATGTGTGTGCATGTGTCTATGTGTGCATATGGGCATTTGTTTCTTATGTCTGTATGGGTGGGTGGGTGGGTGACTGCATTTGTGCAAGCATGTATGTGTGTGTGTATGTCACAAATAGATGTGCACACAATTAGATGTGTGTATGTGTGCTATGAGTGTATTTGTCTACTTATACCATTGTTTTAAGGGTTTGCGTGTGCATTCATGTGTGTGTAGATGCATATACGTGTGTAGATGCATGTGTGTGTATGTGCATGTGCAAGCATTGAGTGTGTGTGTGTGAGGAGACGCTCACATTTGTGCATGTGTATTTGTTTGTGTGCATGCACACATGTGCGTGCATGTGTGTGTGCATGTGTATGCTTGTGAGCACACTTGTGTGTGTCTGTGAGCACATGTGTGAGTGTGTGCATGTGTGAGCATGCATGATTTGTGTGTTTGTGCATGCATATATGTATATGGGTGCATGTGAGTGTTTGTGGGTGTGCATGTGTTTGCTAGTGCATATGAGTATGTGTTCATGTTTTTTGTGTGGATGTTTCTGTCAAATAGTTTTGTGTTTGTGTGTATGTGTTTGTGTGTATGTGTGTATGCGAATATGTATGTGTGTGCATGCATATGAGTGTGTGGATGTGCATGTGTGTGTATATGTGTATGTGCATGTTTGTGCATATGTATTCCTCTGTGTTTGCGTTTGTGGTTGCTTACTCGCGTGTGTGTGTGTGCATGTGCATGTTTGTGTGCTTGTGCTTGTGTTCTTATGCTTGTTTGTGTGTCCATGTGCAAGCACATCTATATGAATGTGTGTACATGCATTCATATGTGCATGCCTGTGCAAGTATTTTTGTGTGCGCATGCATGCATGTTTATGTGTTTCTGTTTGTGTGGGTGCGAGTTGGAGTTTGTGTGTATGTGTATGTGTACATGTGTGTGTGTGCGTGTATATTTTTTTGTGCATGTATATGTTTGCCTATGCATGAATGTGTGTGCATGGTTGTGTTAGTGCATGCTTGTGTGTGCACATTTGTGTGTACTTTTATGTGTGTATTGTTTTTTGTAAGTGCATGTGTGTGCATGTACATGTGTGTGTATTTGGGCAAGTGTGTGTGCATAAGTGGTTGCATATGTATGCATTTGTGTGTGTGTGCTTGTCTGTGTGTGCATGTGCTTGTGTTTTTATGCTTGTTTGTGTGTCCATGGGCATGCACATCTATATGAACGTTTGTGAATGCATGCATTGTGCATGCCTGTGTTTGTATTTTTGTGTGTGCATGCATGAATGTTTATGTGTTTGTGTTTGTGTGGGTGTGACTTGGAGTGTGTGTGTATGTGTATGTGTGCATGTATAGTTTTTTTGTGTGTGTGTGTCTATGTTTGCATGTGCATGCATGTGTGTGCATGGCTGTGTCTGTGCATTTGTGTGTGTGCATGTGTGTGTACTTTTATGTGTGTATTGTTTTGTGCAAGTCCATGTGTGTACTTGTACATGTGTGTGTATTTGGGCAAGTGTGTGTGCATGTGTGGGTGCACATACATGCATCTTTGTGTGTGCATGTCAATGTGTATTTTTGTGACTGTGTGTGTGCGCATGTGCAACTGTTTGTGTGTGTGTGCATTTTTGTGTGTGTGTTTATTTTTTTGTTGGCATGCATTAGCATGATTATTTATACATGCATGTTTATGTGTGTGTGCGTGTATGTGTATGTGTATGTGTGCATGTGTGTATGTATGTTTGTTAGTGTGTGTGCATTTGTGTGTATGTGTGTCTCTATGTGTGTATGCATGTGTGTGTCTATATATTTTGAGCAAGTGTTTGTGTGTGTGTGGGAGTGCACATGCATGCATTTGTATTTGTGCTTATTTGTGTGTATGTTTGTGTATGCTTGTGTGTGTGTCGACTATGCATGTGTATACATGTAAGTGTCTATATATAAGTGTGTATATGTGTGTGTGTGTGTGTATTTGTTCTTGTGCATATAAGTGTGTGATTACATGTGTTTGTGTGTGCTTCTTTGTTTGAGAAACTTTGTGTGTGTGTGTGTGCTTGAGCCTATGCGTGTGCTTCTGCATGTTTTTGTGTGTGCATATGCATGTGCATGTCTATGCATATGAGTGTGTGTGCATCTACATGCATATATGTGTATCTACATTTGTGTGCATGTTTGTATGTGTGTGTGTGTGCATGTTTGTTCATGTGCTTTCATGTGAGTGCATACGTATATGTCTGCATGCATGCACATTTGTTCTTGTCTGTGTGTCTAGGAAGGTGGGTGAGTGTGTGCACGTAAGCATGTGTGTGTGTGTATGTGTGTGTGCTTGTATGTCTGTGCATGATTATGTTTGTGCATGTTCTTGTACATGTAAGTATGTTTTTGTGCACGTACATGCATGTGTCTGTGTATGTTTATGTGTGTGTGCACACTTGGACGTGTGCTTTGAATGCATTTATCTACATTTATATATGCTTGTGAGTTTGCATGTTTGCTTGTGTATATGTGTTCATGTGTGTGTGTATATGTCCATGTGTGCATACATATATGTGCAAGTGTTCATGTGTGTGCATGTGTGGGTGTCTTCGTGTGCATATGTGGGTGTGTGTGCATGTGTGTGTGCATGCATGTGCTAGTGTGTGCCTACACAAGCTTGTGTGCATTTGTGTGCATGTGCATGTTTTTGTTCCTATGTGTGGCTACATGCATGTGTTTGTATGTGTGTATGTGCATGTGTGCTTGCCTATCAAAGTGTATGTGTGCTTGTATGCTTTCTATGTGTGTGTGTATTCATGTGCTTATGTTTGTGCATATGTGCATAAGTATGCATGTGTGTGGGTGTGTGCATGCATTTGTACGTGTGTCTGTGGTTGTGTATGTATGGATTCTTGTCTATGTGTGTGTTTGCATGTATGCATATGGGTTCTTGTGTGTGTTCATGGGTGCACGCAAGGTGTGCATTTGTATATATGTGCATCGATGTATGTTTGCATGTGTGTGTGTGATTGTGCATGAATGTGTGTATGTCAACATGTGCAAGTGCATGTGTGTATGTGTATGCTTGCATGTATGTGTGTACGTGTGTGTACATGAGTGTGTGTGCATGTGTGTTTGTATGCATGTTTGTGTGCATTGTGCTTGCAAGTATGTGCATGGGTGGTTTTGCATGTGCATGTGATTAGACGTGTGTGTCTTTGCTTGTTTCATATGTTTTTATGCATGTGTTTGTGTTTGTGTTTGTGTGCATATGCAATTATATGTGTTTTCTTCTTTATGTGTTGTTGCATGTTTGTCAATGTGTGTTGCTATGCAAATGCATGAGTGAATATATGTGTGTGTGTCTATATGAATGTATATGTGTGTGCATCCAGGTGTGTGGGTTTGTGTTTTTGTGAATATTAATGCATGTGTTTTAGCATGTGTAGGTATTTTGGTGTGTGCATGTGTGCATGAGTGTTTGTGTGTGCATGAGAGTGCTTGTGTATATGTGTGTGCATGTGCATGTTAGCATATGATTGTGTGGGGCCATGTGTGTATCGTGCGTGCATTTGCAAGTATATGATTGTCCATGTTTGTGTGCTTGTATGCATATACGTGTGTGTGTGTTTGTGTGCATACGTGTTTGTATATGTGTGTATGCTTGTTTTTGCTAGTGCGTGCCTATGTGTGAGTGTGTGTGGTCACGTGTGTAGGTGTGTGTGTGGGGGCTAATGTGCATAGGATTGCATTTTCTTGAGTAGACTATTATGTGAATGTTTGTGCATGCATGCACGTATGTGTGTTTGCATAAGTGTGCATGTATGTGTGCTTGTGTATATGTGCGTGTATGCATGTCAATTGTGAGTTTGAATGAAAATGAGTGCGTGCATGTGTTTGTGTGTGAACATGTGTGCATGTGTGGGCATTTTTGTGCCTTTTTGAGTTTGTGTGCACATGCATGTGTGATTCTGGCTAGGTGTGAGTTTGTATACACATGAGGGAATATGTGTATTTGTGCTTGTGTTAGTGCATATGTCTATGCATTTTTTTGTGTTTGTGTACATATGCATATGTATGTGTGTGCATGCTAGCATGTGTGAATGTATGTGTGTGTGTGTGTGTGTGTGGGGGGGGGGGGTGGAGAGAAGGGGGTGTGTTCTTGTGTGTTTGTGTACATATGTGCATGATTGTTACATGCATGAGCGTGGGGGTTTTTGGGTGTGTGTGTGATACTTCTTTATTCATGTGTCCTTTTACTTGTGAGTGTGTGCATGCATGTGTGTGTGTATGCATTTTTGTGCAGGTGTGTGTACATGTGTGTGGGAATGTGTATGTGATTATGTGTAGGTGCGTCTGTGTGGGTCTATATTTGTGTGTATGCCAGTATCTATGTCTGTGCATGTGCATGTGTACATTGTGTAAAAGTGTTTGTGTGTGTGTGAATGTTCTTGTGTGTATGCATGTGTGTGTGTGAACATGCGTGTGATAAATCATATATGTGTGTGTGTGCACTTGCATGTCTACATGTGTGCTTCTTTGTGTGTGTGCATGCATGAATGCAAAAGTGTCTGTGTGCATGCACACGTGTGTTTAGGTGTGCATGTGTGTGTGCATTCAAGGGTGTTCATGTATGTACATTTGTACATGTCTATGTGCATATAAGTGGGTAGATGTGTGCATGTGTCTATTTGTGTTTCGGTGCATGTGTGTGTGCATGTATGCATGCATATAAGGGTGCATGTATGTGTGTGCATGCATGTACAACTTCATGTGTGTGCATGTGTTTGAGTGGTTACATGTCTTTGTGTGTGAGTGCATGTGCATGTAAGTGCCTATAGGTTCACCTTCATGCATTGGAGTGTGTCTACATGCATGTTTATCTCTATATGCCTTTGGGCATGTGTATGTTCATATGCATGTGTGTGCATGCATGTTTTTCTACGTGTGTCTACATGTGTTTGTGTGTGTGTGTGTGAATATGTGTGATTGTATGTGCTGGCATGCATGCACAAGTGTGTTTGTGCACATCTGCATGTATTTGTGAGCATGTGCACATTTGCATGTGCCTATGTGTGTGTGTTTGCCTTTTTGTGCGCATAGTCGCATGTGTGTGTGTGTGCATGCTTGTGTGTTAGGGTGTGTATGGGTGTAATTGTGTTTATGTGTTCAAGTGTGTGTGTGTGTGTATGTGTGCATTGGTGGGTGCATGTATGTGTGTTTGTACTTCTATGCACATCCATGCATTTGTGTGAGTGCTTGTGTGTGCATGTGTGAGTGAGTGTCTATGTGTTTATATGGATGTTTGTGTGCATCTATGCATACATATCTATGTGTGTATATGTGTTTATATGTGGTAATGTGTGTGTGTTTGTGTGTTTGTTTTTTGCATGTGCTTATATGCATGTGCATGTATGCTCATAGGTGCACTCTTGTATCTGTGAGTATGCGTACATGTGAGTGTGTGTTTGTATGTATGTATATTTAGTTGTGTATGTTGGTGTATGATTATGTGCATGTATATGCATATGTGTATGTGGGCATTAGTGAGTGTGGGTTTGTGTTTATACAAGTGTGCGTGGGTGTGCTTGTGTTTTTGCCCGCTTGTGCATGTGCATCAATGTGTGTGTATGTGGGGGTATTTGTGTTCTTTTGTGTATGTGCATGTGGTATATGTGTGTGTGGATGCATGTGCCTGTGTTAATGCATATGTGTTTGTGCATATACTTGTGTACTAGTATGTGTGTCTATGCGTGTGTGCATATTTGTGTTCGTGCCTATGCCCCATTGTGTATGTGTTTGAGTGTATGTATGTGTGCATGTGTGTGCATTTGTGTATCCATGAACGCACTCATGGGTGTGTAAGTTTTACGTAAGCATTTGCTTGTATGTGTGTGTTTACTAGCTTGTGCATGTGTGTGCGGATGTACGTATGTGTGCATGGTTGTGTGCAAGTGTGTGTCTCTATGTTTATGTGTCTTTGCTTGTGTGTGTGCATGTACATGGGCATGTTTGTGTACATGCATGTGTATGTGTGTCGTTGTGCATGTGTGTGAATGATAGCATATGTTTGTGTGTGTTTATGTGGGCATGTGTGCATGCTCATGTGGGTGCTTGCATGCATGTGTGTGTGTGTGTGTGTGAATGCATATATTTGTATGTGCATGTTTGTGTGTGCATGTGTGAAGGTGTGTATGCATGTACATGCATGTGTGTGTTGGTGTGTTGTATTTGTGTGCATGTTCACTCAATTAGGGGGGGTGGGGTTCATATGTGTGCATGATCATGTGTGTGTTTTTATGTGTGCGTGTTTCTATGCATTTGATTATGAATATTTGCTTGTAAATGTATGAGCATGCATGTGTGTGTGCAAGTGCATGTATTTTTGTGTGAATGTGTATATGTGTATATATGTACTTGTGCATATATCTATGCATGTTTTTGTTTGTGTGTATATATGTGTGTGCATGTTCATATGTGTGTGTGCAACTACGTGTATGGGTGTGTGCGTGGGTCTATGTGGGTATGTTGGTATGTGCATGTGTGTGTGTACACTTATGTGTGTGTGGATGTGGACATGTGAGCTTGCATGCATGTGTTCATGCATGGGTGTGCACGCATGAGAGTGTGCGTGGGTGTATGTTTGCATGTGCATATGTGTGTTTGTGTGCATGTGTGTACACGTGAGTATGTGTATGTCTATGTGCATGAGTGTATGAGGTTGTGTGGGAATGCATATGGGTGTGTGAGCACAAGAGAGTTTGCTATGTCTGCATGTGTACATGTGTTTGGTTGTGGATGTGTGTGCACTATGCATGCATGTGTTGGATGTTGGTATGTGCATGTGTGTCCATGTATACATGTTTGTATGCTTATCTATGTTTGCATGTGTCCTTGTTTGGTGTGTGAGCATATGCATGTGAGTGTGCATGTTTGTGTGTTTCTATGTGTGTGTGTGTGTTTACATTTGTGTGCATATGTGTGTGTGGCTATGTGTATGCATTAGTGTACATGTGTTTGTATTTGTGTGCTTTTGTCTGTCTCATGTGTTTGCATGTGGATATGCATGTGTGGGTGCATTTATTTGTGGATTTACATATTTCAACATGCTTGTGTACGTAGGTATGTGTGTGTGTGAGTAGGGGGAGGGGGGTGTTGGTGAGTGCATGGGCGTGTGCTTGAGTTATTCTGTGTGTGCATATGTGCATGTCTATGTGCACTTAATCATATGTGTGTGTGGGTGTATGCAATTGGCCATGTGTGTGAGAGTGTGTGAGTGTGTGTGTACATGTGTGTGTGTGCTTGGATGTGTACACAGGTGGCTGGATGTGCATGTTCTTGTGCAGACGTATGGATGTGTGCACAAGTTTGTGTGTGTGTGTGTGTGTGTGTATGTGTGTGAGTTTGTGTGTATGGTGCATGTGTACCTACGTGCATGTGTTTATATGGGTGTGCATTTATGTGTGTGAATGTGTGGGCATAAGTGTGCATGTTGTGTGGATGTGTGTGTATGTGCGTGTGTGTGCATGTTGTGCACATCCATATGTATGTCTATGTGAGCATGCATGCATGTGAGTGTGTGTGTGCAAATGTGTGTGCATGTCCTTATGTGAGTGTGTGTGTAAGTCTTTGTGTGTATATGCATGTGTTTGCAAGCTTGCATTCTTATTAATATGTTTGTGTATGCATGTGTGTGCAAGGGAGTGTGTGTGAGCATGCTTGTGTGTGTGTGCATGTGTTTGTGCATGCTTGTGAGTGTGCAAGCATGTGCATTGTGTGCCTAATTTTGCTACTGTGTATGTGACTCTATGTGTATGTGAGTTCTCATGCATGTGTTTGTGTGCAAGTATATGTGTGTGTATATGCGTGTTTGTGTTTGTGTATAGATGTACTCGTATGTGTGGTTGCACATGCTTTTGTCTACATGTGTGTGTCTATGCACATTTATTTATGCTTGTATGTGATTATAAGTGTGCATGTGTGTGTGTTTATACATGTATATGTGTGGATGTGTGCATGCACATGCATATCAGTAAGTGTGTGTATTCGTGTTTGTATGAATGTGCATGTGTAAGTGTGTGCATGTGTAGGTGTCTCCATGTGTCTGTGTATGTCTGCATGTGTGTAAATGGGTTTGTGTTTGTGTGTGAGTGCATGTGCTTATTTTGGGGAGGTTTTGTTGATGTGTGCAATTGTAAGAATGTGCGCGAGTGAGTGTGCATGTGTATGTCTATGTGCTTGTGTGTGTATGGGTATGGACATGCATGTGTTCGTGTGCATGCGTGTGGGTGTATGCATGTGTGTGTGTGCATATGTTTGTGCATGTATGTGTGTGTGTTTATGCATATGAGCTTGTCTTTGTAGCTGTTAATACATGGGTTTGTATATTTGTATGTGCTTATGGGTGCACTTGTGTGCATGTGTATTTTAAATATTTTTGCTAATTTTAAGACTGTATTTATTTTATAACAATTCTTTATAAAGGAATTTTATGTTACAATTTATAATTTTTATGATTAAGAAAAATAAAAATAAATGTTTAAATAGTACATAAAAGTTTTAAGTGGTTTCATTAAAACTGGAACCTACGTGCATCCCCAATCGAAGTCAAGAAAAACTTTTCAATCAAAAGAGTTAATACTTGAGGTCTTTCTTTATGTTTTATTTCTGATCAATTGGAGGTTTCTTCTGACAGTTCACCTCCGATCTGCTACTTTTTTGTGGGTTTAACTATACCCTGGGCTTTTGCAAGCTCAACCTCAACACAACTTTTTACAAGATCAAATTGAACTTGAGCTTTCGTAATTGTCAGACCTCCTAATCCAAATGAAAAATTAAAATATAGCAAGAAATAAATTTATAATAAAAACATAAAAATTTTCTTATTCATGTTGATGAATATAGAAAGGTAATAAGAGCTCAAAATTATGAAAAGAACTCCGAAAAAGAAAGCATACAAGGTTTAGACTTAGCTCAAAGAATTTAAAATTTAGACTAATAGTACGTCAAAATTGTAGCTAGAAAATTTACACCAGTGGAGTATGATGTAGCCTTCTTTTTAGATGTTAAATTTTTGTTCATATTCATTCTTTATTTCATGAATAAAGGTTAAATTTATATAGAAGGCTTTTGGTTATAGGCATCACAAAGTTTAGCAAAAGCTATTTAAAAAGTTCTACCAAACAACACAAAAAGCTTTTCCAAATGACTTAAAAATTAATCTAAAAAGGTTGCATGCAACAATACACAAAACAGCTAATTAATTAGCCATTAAGAGGAATCGACTACGATTTAATTGGAGTGATTCTAGACTCTTAGATGAAAGGATGCAATAGTGGATGAGTTATGGACGGTTAGATCAAGATGGAATTGACCTGAGCTATTCAACTAAGTTGGTTGTGATTTGGATTACTTAATTCATCAATGGAAAAGATAGATTAGATTTGGACCATAGGATTCAAATTAGAGAGATTTATAGCATCAAATTAAAGATAAAACATATGTAATAAGATGGAATAAATTTGGACTAGCTAATTAACACAAATGAGTTCTTCATTATCAAAATTTGAGGCTTGAGTGAGTGCACATATGCCGGTCAAGTTTCCACCATCGGACCTATTATTAGATGATGATGATTTATGCTTGTTTCAGGCTCTACGATAGTGAAAAATAATAGTACTACATTGTAGACTATTAAAAGATTTTTTAATTTATATGGATTTCATAGGGGCCATATTTCATGCCATTATATATGGTTGGCTCCCTCCTTATGTGCTTAAGAATGCATCACCTATGACACTCATATGCTTTATAGGTTAATCATGATGAAGCATTAGACCATGGCTCATTTGCATACTTCGAGTTTAGCCCAGCTCGATCGTTATGCATAGTTGCCAAGATTGTGCTCGACTAGATTTCGTTCCCCTTATCTATTGACTAGAGATTTGCATGTGCTTGTTCGAGCTTGGAAGACCTGAAAGATTACACCTAGGCACATGCTTGGGATGTAACTTATGGTAATTTTTTAGTTTTAAAATTTTTAACAAAATTATTTTTTTAAATTTAGCCAAAGTTCAACAATTAGTTTAATATAAAATTTTGTGTGGATGCATTAGTAAGATTTAATTAAAAAAAGATTGAAAAATAAGGATCTTATATTTATTTAATTAAAAAATGGTTTAAGTAAGATATGAAAGAGTTAAATAATTAAAAAATTGAAATGCTATACATTTTGTAAATCAAGGAGATGATTAAATAATTGGATGCTTGAGTTAGGATTTCAATGTGAGAAGAATGGATTTGTGCCTTGTAATCAATGAGCTAATATTTTATTTTGGTGTGGAAAGAAAATATTTTCAAATTTGATGTACATGTTTTCAATCCTTGAAGTTTATTGAATACTCCATGGTACTTTAAATATCTCTAGTTAGCATATTTAAAAGTGCATGGATGTCTTTATATGTAAACCTATTTCACACTAAGAAATTCATTAGAAAAAAATGCTAAAATTTAATGCTTGACTCATTAAATACAATGGTGACTTAACAATCTCCCCATTTTGATGACAAATAATGATGTCATAATGAGATAAATTCAAGTTGTAGCATATAGACCAATCAAAGTGATATAAAGGCCACACAAGAAAAGAATTAGAGTTTTATAACGATACAATTATATTAAAAATTGAAAAAAGTGATAAAGTTTTTGAGAAATATGGATTAATGATATTAAATAAACATAAATAATTATAAATTACTAGTTTGGTATTAAGTAAATATATATTAAATTTTAAAAGAGATAAACTGATTTATTATAATATAATAAAATCAACGTAATACAAATGTTATATAAGAGAAGATTTTGAGTTCCATAATATTATAACCAAATAAAAGAAAACATTTGAAGAAATGAGAAAAAAAATTATGTAAAACTTTTACTCCATGATATTAAAATGGTTGAATCAAGTACGAATTAAAATTTACATCATAACCATTGTAAATAAAATTTTCAAAAATATAATAATAAATATTTAATTAGATAGAGCTCTTCTAAATGAGTGTGAGTGGTTTGTTTCCTCTTTATTAGACCTTATTTGGAATTACTTTGCTTTTTAAATTAAATAAGCATAAATAATGAAAAATTATTTTTTTAATATAGGGTAACTATTAATTAAACTTGGAACAAAATAAATAGAAGTAATGTTATGAATGCAAATTAAAACAAAATAAGGACATATGTGAGGAAATTTAGTGTTACATAACAAACATGTTAAACTAAAGTGAAAAAATTGAAAGAAAATGAAAATGGGGTAGCATTCTTAATTATTAAATTAGATACAAATAAAAACTCCTCATAAATCATGCAAAATACTTAGAAAAAAAATATAAGAATATCATAATGAATAATTAATTGAATAAGCTTATTGACATGAGTCTAACGACTTTTGTTTTGTCTTTAATACATTTCAATTAAACTTTCTATGAATTATAATATTAGATAAGCATAAAACATAATAACATATTATTTTAATATTAAATAAATAAATGTTAAATCTAAAATTAGATAAATTGAAGCAATTAACAATACAAGTTAATATTGATGTATGAGACAAAAGTGGAGATTTAAGCAATTTTACTACACAAAGGAAAAAGTTTGAACAAAAAGGGATAAATTGTGCGAAGAAAATTACATTTTAATATACTAAGGAGATCTTGTGTAACATCTTTGATTATTAAATCAATTGTGAATTAAAATGTCAAATAATTCCTATCAAAATACTTAAAAATAAAAAACTTTTAAAAAGATAAAAATGAATATTTAGTGCGATAGAACTCATTAATGCATGTCAATTACATTTAATTTGACTCTATTAGATCTCATTAGGAACTACAGTAAATTATCAAGATAATAAAAAAGTAGTAAAAATTATTATATTACTTTTAAGTAAATATATAATGAAGCTAAAATGAGATAAATTAAGTTATTTAACATAATAAAATAAAAGTGCTATAAAGTTCATATAGAGAAGCGAATTAGAGTTTCAAAGTAAATAACCAAATAAAAGCAAAGCATTTGAATAACTTATGCAAAGTTTATGAAAACATCAAATTCCAAGAATACTATGAAGTTCAAGTGTAACATCCACAATTATCAAATAAAAAATTAGTAAAATGTTTACATTAGAAGTGCAAAAATCATAAAAGATAAAACATATTGAATTATATAAATTAATATTTAATTAGATAGAGCTCATCGAGATTATTTTCTTAATTATCTAAATGAATAATCATAAATATATATATATATATATATATATGTTAAAGTTTAAATGATATAAATTGAAACACTATTTGTAACAAAATACAATAATTATAAAATTCAGATTAGAGGATAACTAGAATTACATAATAATATATTCAAAAAAAAAAATTTAAATATTGAGATAAATTGTATTAGAAAATTGCAACATAAGATTCTAAGAATGTTGAGGTTAACATCATCAATGAAAATGTCTCATAAAATATTCTAAAGCCATGCAAAAAGATAAAAAATACATAATTATATCAATTTAATCGAGGAGAGTTCAATGGTTTTTTTCATATTTGTTAGATCACTTTTTGAATTATTATAAACAACAAATAAAGATAAGTTATAATAATTTATTATTTTAAAATTATTTAAATATGTAATGAGTTGAGATGTGATGAGTTTAAGAAGTGGAATATAAGCAGATCAAAGCAATGTAAAGGTCACACGACAAACGAATTAGAGTTTCGTAGCAATATAACTAAATGAAAGAAAAATGATTAAAGAAATGAGATACCATGTATGAGATGGTTACATTCCATGACACTAAGGATATCAAGTACCTCATCCTCAATATGAAATTAGGCAATATTCAAAATGTCACATAAAAGATACCAAAATAATAGAAAATACAATATTAATTATGGATTATCAAACAAAATAATCATAAATAATAAAAAAATAATATTTTAATTTTAAGTGAGTATTTATTAAGGCTAAAAAAAGATAAATTGATGCCATGTAATATAAAAAATTAAAAGCAATGTAAAGATCACAATATAGAAAAATTAGAGTTTGAGAACGATGCCAAGAAATAAAAGAAAAAAAGTTGGAAAAGTGACATAAATTTTACGAGAAAATTGCATTCAAAGATACTAAGGAGATTTAGTGGAGCATCTTTAATCATTTTAAAAATAATAAATAAAAATATCCAAAGGAAAATATAAAAATCCATTAAAATAAAATGTTTAAAACATAATAATTAATATTTTGTCACGTAGAGGTTTTCAGGATGGGTTCATCAACAATTTGTTTATCTTGATCAAACCTTGATTGGTGTTAATGAGAATTATTAAATTAAATAAGCATAAATAATAATCTAATTTCATGAGATAAAAGAAAAGTGAATGTCACATGAGAGGAGATTTAGAGATATAAAGTAATTTATTAAAGAAAAATATCTAAATAAATGAGATACATTATATCAGAAAGTTGCATTCCAAGGTGACAGGTTAATTGAGTGTAACTTCCTCCATAAAAAAAAAGTACAAATAGAAATAACTCACAAATAGCACATAAATCCAAGAAAATAAAATATTTTAAAATGTTAAAATAAATATTTAATTATATAGTGCTCACTAAGATGGCTTTAATAATATTTTTTTCATCTTGATCTAATCTCATTTGAAATTACTAGGAGTTACATAAATATATAAGCATATACATTAATAAATTATTATTTAAATATTAGGTAAATATATATTAAAGTTATAATGAGATAAATTTAAATAATATAATATAAACAAATATAGAAGTTACAAAGGTCACAGAAGAAGTGATTTAGAGTTACATATAATTATAACGAAAGCTTAAACTTTGAAGAAATGAGATAAATTATACAAAAAGTTGTATGCCAAAATACTTAGGAGATCGAGTTTAACATTTTCATTCATTAAGTAAGATACAAATATAAAATCCTTTAAAATGTGTGATAGAACCCTAAAAAATAAAATATTTAGAATAGTAAAAATGAATATTTATTTGTATTTACCATGGCGAGATGAGCTCGACTATATTTTTTTCCTATTGATCAAACTTAATTCGGAATTACTATGAATTACCAACTTAAATAAGCTTAAAGATTAATAGTACCATTTTAACATTATGTAAATATATGCTAAAGCTAAAATAAGATAAATTGAAGCAATGTAATGTAGCCAAATCATAGAGATATAAATATCACCAAAGAAAAGATTTAGAGACATATTGTAAAATAGTAAAATAAAAAAAAACAATATTTATAGTTTGTTACCAAATAAGATATGAGTTAAAATATCTTACAAAACATGTCTTGATCATAAAAAAATACAATATTTAAAAATATATAACAAAATCATTTATTTGATTAGAGCTCATTAATATGAGTCCAATGACATCTTTTTTGTCTCAACCAGACCTCTTTCAAAATTATTGTGAATTAAAAAAGTACTTAAACATAAATAATATTAAATTACTTTTTTAATATCAAGTTAATATGTATTAAAGTTGAAATGAGATAAATTAAAGTAATATAATATAACAAAATTTAAATGTAAAGGTGAGGCAAGAATAGAATTTGAGTTTCATAATAATGCAATAAAAGAAGAGAACCATTAGAATAAATGAGATAAATTTTGCAAAAAAGTTAAATTCTAAGATACAAAGGGGACTACAACATTCAATCTAGTGTGAATTAAAAGATCTTATGTAGCGTGCTTGAATATGAGAAATATAAAATATTTAATAATATGAAATAAATATTTAGTTCGATATAGCTAACAAAGATAATTGCAATGATGTCTATTTAGTCTTTATTAGACATCATTTTAAATTATTATGAATTATGAACGTAATGAAGTATAAATTGAAAAAAATTATTATTTTTATATTTGGTTGATTTATATAGAGCTGAAATGACACAAACTTAAGTAATGTAATATAAAACAATTAAAGGTGATGCAATGATCTGATGTGAGGAGATCTATAACCAAATAGAAATATATCAAAATTAATGCAAAATGGTTAAATAAATGAGATATATTGTACAGAAAAGTTCAATTCTGAAGTAATATGGATATCAGTAGTAACTACATCCATCATTAAAACAAGGTACCAATCTAATTACCTTGTAAAGAATTCCAAAACCCTAAAAAGAATATTATGTAGAAATATAAAAATGAAAAACTAAGTGGATAAAACTTATCAAAATGAGCTTAATGATATTTATTTCAACTCAATTAGTCTTTATTTATAATTAATATGAATAGTAAAATTTAAAAAGAATAAATCATAATAATTTATTATTTTAATATTAAGTAAATATATAATAAATCTTAAATAAAATAAATTAAAGCAATACAATATATCAAAATTAAAGCAATATAAAGGTTGCAAAAGAAGAGAATTAAAGATCCATAATATTATAGCCAAATAAAACTAAAATATCTAAGGAAATGAGATAAATTATAAAAAAATATTGCATTCAAATATAATGTGGAGATTGAGCACAACATCTCTAATTATCAAATAAGGTATAAATTAAAATTTTCATAAATTATACAAAAAATATAAGAAAATAATATATTTAAAAAATATAAAAATGAATATTTAGTTGTATAGAACTTGTGAGGATGACTCAAATGATATTTGTTTCATCACTATAAGAGAACATTTTGAGGTATCACAAATTGGATAAGTAAATAAATAGAAACAATAATGTAATATAACGAAATCACATCAACATAATGATAAGACAAGGGAAGATCAAAGCAAAATAATTTAAAGAAATTCGATAAATTTTATTAAAATAGGCATTACGAGATACTAAGTCCATCAAGTGTAACATCTTTAAATAAAAATTAAGTAACAAATTGAAATGACTAGCAAAATTTGCATAAAATCCTATAAAATAAAATATTTAAAAGTAAAAATGAATATTTAGGTAGATAGAGCTTACTAAGATGTGTGTAGTGGCATCAATTCCATCTTAATAAAAAATCATATGAAAATAAAACAAAATAAAAAATTAAATAAGCTTTTAAAATAAGTTAATATTTTAATATTTAATCAATATATGTTAAAGTTGAAATAAGATAAATTTATGTAACGTATTATAACCAATGAAGGCAATGTAATGGTCGTAGACGAAGAGATTCAAAGTTAATATAACCAAATCAAAAAAAAATATTTATTAAAAAAGAAATATTATATAAAAAAATTGCATTCCAAAATACTAAGGACTATTAGTGTAATATCCTCATTGATCAAATATGTTACACATTGAAATGCCTTGTAAAACTTGTTAGAAAATAAAAAACATTTAGAATTGTAGAAATGATTATTTAATTAGATAAACACATTGAGTCAAGTTCAAACACAATTAGGTCATCTCAATTAGACTTCACTTGGAATTACTACAAATTAAAAAATAAATAAGCATAACTAATGACTAAATAAATATTAAAGCTAAATATAGGTAATTTGAAGTAATGAAATATAATAAAATCAAAATGATATAAAAGCACATGAGAGAAGACTTAGAGTTACACTATAATATATTAAAATAAAAGCAAAAAAGTTGACAAAAAAAATAAATTTTATTTGTAGGTTACACAGGATGCAACTAAGGAGATAAAGCAAAACATCATTAATCATTAAATCTTGTAAAAAATGAAAACGACTCATATAGCATGCGAATAGTCTAAAAAATTAAAATATTTAAATACATAATAATGCACATTTAAATAGATAGAGCTTGTCGAGATGACTCTAGAAACTTTTGTTTCATCTTGATCAAACGTTGTTTGGATATATTTATAAATCTTAAATAAATATTTAGTATATTAGAGTTTATAGAGTGTACAACAATGTTTGATTTGTGTTGATCAAACCATTCTTTTGAATTACCAGGAATTAAAAAATAAAAAACAAATAAAACAAATTGTTGTAATACTTAATGAATATATAATAAATCTTAAATAAGATAAAATTAAGTAATATAACAAAGCTAAATCTTTGTGATGTAATGTTCACACTTAAGAAGATTTAGAGTTACATAGTAATACAGCCAAATCAAAGTAAAATATTAAAATAAAATATAAATGTTACATGAAAAAGTTGCATTTCAAAAAACTAAGGAGATTGAGTATAATATTCTTAATCACAAAATTAGATATAAATCAAAATGTCTCATATTGTATTTTCCAACCCTAGATAATAAAACATGTGAAATATAAAATTAATATTTAACTAGATAGTTCATGGAGACAGGTACAACAGTATTTGTTTCATCATGATCAGACATAGTTTGTAATTGATATGAATTACCCAAATAAATAAAGATAAATAAAAATAAATTTTTATTTTAATATCAAGTACATAGGTATTCAAGCATAAATAAGATAAACTTAAGCTATTTGATATAATTAAATAAGAGCAATGTAATGGTCACACTAGAGATGATTTAGAGTTAAACGTAATAAAACAAAATCAAAGAAAACTATTTGAAGACGTGACAAATTGTATGAAAAAGTTACAATGTAAGATTCTATAGTGATCGAGTGTAGTATTCTCCATTATCTAACTAATTGTGAATCAAAATGTATCTTAAAATATGGTTACGCCTTTGAAAATAAATATTTAAACAAACTTAAAAATGAATATTTTATTTGATAGAGCTCATTGAAATGAGTTTAGTAACATTTGCTCATCTCATTTGGTCCTCATTTGGAATAACTATAAATTACCAAATTAAATATAAATAAATAATAAAAAATCATTATTTTAATATTAATTAAGTATATAATAAATTTGAAATAAGATGAATTAAAATAATTTCATACAACTAAATAAAAATGATGTAAGGGTCACACGAGAGGAGAAAAAGAATTTTAATGTATTATAAAGCGAATGAAATAAATAAAATTGAAAAAAAAGATAAATATTGTGAGAAAGTTTCATTCCAAGATGTTAAGGCGAACGAGTAAAATATATAATGATATTTGTTTATTTCAATTGGCCCATAATTTTGATGCTCGAGGATATTACCATTGATTTTGTTAGTATCATGGAATGCAACTTCCAAGTGCTTGTTCTCATTTCTTCAGATTTTTTGCTTTGATTTTGTTATATTTTCATAAAACTATAGTTCCCACATCATGTTTCCTCTACATTGCATTCATTTAGTTATGTTATATTACATCAATTGATATCATTTAAGCTATAACATATATTTACTAAATATTAAAATAAATGTAAATAAATATTTTTACTTAATAACTTTGGTAATTTATAGTAATTCTAAACGAGGTTTGTTCAGAAAATATTTTTATTCATACATATTTTGATGATAAAAGATATTAGAGTTGTTCTCCTTAGTATCTTGAATGTAAATTTCCCACATAATTTATCATACTTCATCAAATGTTTTTGTTTTATTTTGTTATAATACTATGTAAACCTAACTCTCCTATTATGTGATTTCACTTCACTTAGATTTTATTATGTTATGTTACTTATATTTATCTCATTTCTACTTTAATATATAAGTGTTTAATATTAAAAAAACAATTTATTATTATTTTTGATTATTTAATTTTGTAATTTACAATAATTCAAAATGATATCTAATCAAGATGAAACATGCATTATTGTTCTAGTCTAGTGAGCTCTCACGAATTAAATACATATATTGATATTTTCAATAATTTTTTTGTAATGTAATGACATGCTTTATGAGATATTTTAATTTGTACTTTATTTGATGCTTGATGTCCCACACTCAATCTCCTCAGCATCTTTAAATGAAACTTTTCACATGAAATTTATGTCATTTCTTCAAATTATTTTCTTGAATTTGGATATATTACTATGAAACTCTAAGCCTTCTCTAGTTAGAAATTTAAATCACTTTGAATAGATTATATCACAATGCTTCAAGTTATCTCAATTCAGTTGTAATATATTTTTTAGTTTATATTAAAGCAAAAATTTATTTATATTTGCATCAGTAATTAATAGTAATCAAAATGAGGTTCAATCAAAAACAAAAATGAATGTTGTTGGGCTTGCCTTGACAAGCTCTATCAAATTAATTTTTTTTATTTAAAATTTTTAAATATTTACTTTCTAAGGATTTGGCATACTTTAAGAGGTATTTTGATTTACACTTCATTTGATGATAGAGAATTATGTCTTTCACCACAATATCTTAGAATGTAACTTTTTTTTGTACAATTAATCTTGTTTCTTGTACTTGTTTTTATTTTGATTTGTTTACATTACAATGTAAATCTGTATCTTCTTTAATGTGACATTTACATAATTTTGAATTTGTTGTATCAGATTACTTCAATTTATCTTATTACAACTCAGATATATTTTTTCTTAAATTTAAGATAATAATTTATTATTATTTATTCCATTTGTTTTAGAATTAATAGCAATTCCATCAGATGCATGATCATGAAGCAACAACTATTGTTGGACTCATCTCCATGATCTCTCTCAAATTAAATAATCATTTTCAAATTTTTAGAGTTTAACTTTTTAGGGTATTGGCTCAAATTATGAGACATTTTGACTGATACATGATTTAAATAAGGAGGTATTACAATCAATCTATGTAATATCATAGAATGTAACATTATTATACAATCTATCTTATTGTTTTAATTTTTTTATTTGACTTGGACATATTACTATAGAACATAAGCTTTTCCTAATATGATCTTGAGATTACATTAATTTGACTATATTAGAATGCTTCAATTTTTTTATTTTCAACTTCAACGTATATTAACATGTTATTAAAAAATAATTTATTATTATTTATGCTTATTTACCTTGGTAATTCATATTAATTTCAATTGAGATCAAGATGAGATGAAACAAAATTAATGAACTCACATCTTAATGAGCTTTACTTAATTAAATAATTATTTTCAAATTTTTAAAATGTTTTAATTTTCAAGGGTTTAGCATTCTTTATGAGATATTTTGATTCATATCTGATTTGATGATTGAAATTATTACACATAATCCCTTCAATATATTAGAATATAATTTTCTCATAAATTTTATTTTATTTTACCAAAATGTTTCCTTTGATTTGGTTATTTTACTATGGAACTGACATCTTTTCTCGTATGACCACTAATTCAAGATCATTTGGCTAATCGATTCAATTCATCTCATTTCAATTTTAATATATTTTTACTAAATATTAAGATAATATTTTTTATTATATGTGTTTATTTAATTTTTAAAATTCTTGTAATTCAAAGTGAGCATCGATCATGATGAAACAAATAACATTTGACTTAGCATGACAAGCTCTATAAAATTAAAGTTTCGCTTTAATATCTTTAAATAACATTTTTAAAGGTTTTGCTAGCTTTATGATTTATTTTTATTAGTACCTCACATAACAATTGAGGATGTTACACTTGAACTCCTTAGTATTATGGAGTAAAAATTTCCCACAAATTAATATGATTGTTTTTCCAATTTTATGTTTTGATTTGGTTACATTACTTTATATCCAAATTTCCAACCAACTGGCATTTACATTGATTTGAATTTTTGTATTAGAATACCTTAATTTCTCACATTCAGTACCACTATATATTTACTTAATCTAACAAATAATACTAATTTTTATTTATGATTATTTTGTCTTTAAATTTGTAGTTATTCCAAAACTATTTTGATAATTATGAAATAAATGTCATTTAACATGTCTTGACATCCTCTATGCAATTACAAATTTATTTTCATATTTTTTTAATATTTTAATATCTAAGTTTTAGCTTACTTTATAAAACATTTTTATTTGTGCGTAATATTGTCATCAATTATCTTGAAATTGATCTACTAAATGTCTTAGAATGTAGCTTTTCTTCATAATTTATCTCATTTTTAAAAATATTTTTACTATTATTTTGTTTTATTACTATTTGACTCTAAATCTTCTTTTAGGTGACTATTACATGGCTTTGAACAAGTTATATTACATTGCTTCTATTTATTCTATTTTTAGTTTCAATATATTTTTTAATTAATATTAAAATAATAATTTATTGTTATTGTACTTCTTAATTTTCATAATTTGTAATATTCTTAACAAGGTTTGATTGAGATGAAACAAACATTGATGGACTCATCTCCAATATCTCTTTCCTATTAAAAATTCATTTTTATATTTATGGATATTCAATTTTTTATGGTTTAGGCATATTGATAAAAATATTTTTGTTTGTACCTAATTTGATGGTCAACAAAATTACATTTGATTTCATGCTTTTCTTGTTGATTTGGTTATATTTACATAACCTTAATTTCAAAATTTGTAAAAATTCTAAACAAATTATGATCAATATGAAACTAATGTCAATGAACTCGTCAAAACAAGTTTTATCAAATTAAATATTTATTTTTACATTTTCAAATATTTCATTTTTTATGATTTTGGCAGATTTTATGAGTCATTTTTATTCATGCAAAATTTGATGACCATTGATTTTACTCTTAATCTCTATATTTTCTAGGAGTTTAGTAGAGTTTGAGAGATAGTTTGATTTGCACATAATTTTTCAATCAAGGATATTGTGCTCTATATTTATGCTATGCTAGAATATAATTTTCCATAAACATTTTTCTTATTTTACAAATCTTTCACTTTAATATCATAATGTTATAACATAATTCTTAATCTCTTCACATGTGACCTTTATATTGATTCGAATTGTTATATTACCATACTTTAATTTATCTCCTTTTAGGTTTAATTTATATTTAGTTAATATTAAAATATTAATTTTTTATTATTTGTGCATATTTTATATTTTAAGAAATACTTAGGAATTCAATAAGATTTAGTTGAGATGAATTAATAATGATAGACTCATCTTGACAAGCTATGTCTAATTAAGTATTTATTTCTTTTTATAATTATTTTATTTATTATGGTCATAGAAAGTTTTACGAGCCATTTCAACTTATGCTAGATTTCATAATCAATGATATTACACAACTCTTTCGGATCAAGTAATAAAACTTTCTCCTACAATTTGTCTCATTTCGTCAAAGGTTTTGCTTTATTTTAGTTATATTATTGTCTAACCATAAATGTTCTCCTTTTATAACCTTTTACATCACTTTAATTTTATTGTATTACATTGTCTTAATTTATCTCATTTTAGTTTTAATATATATTTACTTAATATTTAATTTTTTTATTATTATTTATACTTATCAACTTTGGTAATTCATAGAAATTCAAAAAGTAATGTGATCAAGAACAAAACAAATCTCTTTGAACTAGTTTAACAAATATATAATTAAATATTTCTTTTTATTTTTTTGTAAAATAATATCCTTTTGTGGATTTTGTAGATCTTGTGAGACATTTCAATTGGTATTAGTAGTGATAATCAATGATATTATATGCAATCTTCATTCTATCTTTGAATATAATTTTAATATATAATATATTTAATTTTTCAAATATTTCACTTTTATTTAATTATATTAGCTTGTACCTCTAACTCCTCTCTTATGTGACCTTTACATGTCTTTTGGCTTTTCTATATTAAATTATTTCATTTTTATTTAATATATATTTAATTAACATTAAAAATAATAAATTGTTTTATTTATGCTTATTATCTTTGGTAATTCATAATAAAAAATATTGTTTGTTGGTCTCAATAAGCTCTATCTAATTAAATAATCCTTTTATATTTTTAAATATTTTATCTAAATAGGTTTTAAATCACTTTATTAAACATTTCTATTCCTTCCCTTTTGGATGATTCATGATGTCATAGTTAATCTCTTTCGTATCTTAGAATGCATCATTATCATATATTTTATCTTTCATTTTTCTAAGTTTTTATTTTAAATTTGTTATATTATGTAATTCTAAATCTTCTTTCATGGGATCTTGTCATTTCTTTTGATTTTTAATATCACATTGCTTCAATTTAGCTTTATTATCTTTAATATATCTTTACTTACTATTAAAATAGTAATTTATTATTCTTTACATTTATTTATATTTTTTAATTCACAATAATTCTAAATGGAGTCTGTTCGAGATAAAACAAATATTATTGTACTCATCTCGAGCAACACTATTTAATTAAAAATTTACTTTTATATTTTTAATATTTTAATTTTAATGATTTTTGCATTTTGGATAACATATTTATGATTTATAAGTAATTTGGTGAATAAGGATGTTATACTCAATATATTTAGCTTCTTAGAATACAATTCTCCTGTAACATTTGTCTTGTTTCTTCAAATTATTTGTTTTGATTTGGTATATTACTATGTAATTCAAAATCTTCACTCTTATGAACTATAAATAGCTATAGTTTGGTAATATTTTTTTGCTTCAAGAAATTTTAATGTAATTTTAATATATATTTACTCACTACTAAAAAGTAATTTATTATTATTTATACTAATTTTTATGGTAATTTATAGTAATTCCAAATTATGTCTGATTGAGACAAAACAATTGTCGTAGGACTCATCTCGATGAGTTCTATTTGGTTTATATATCAAATTTCATATTTTTAAATATTTTTAGATTTTTAACACTTTATGAGACTTTTCAATTAGTGCATTATTTGTTAAGTGTGAATTTTATGCTTAATTACATTAGTGTCTTGGAATGTCATTTTTTTTCAATTTATCTTATTTTTCAAATTATTTTGCTTTTATTTAGTTATATAACTATGTAACTCTAAATCTCATCCCGTGTGACATTCATATAATTTTATGTTTGCTATATTATCGTTCCTTAATTAATTTTATTATAAATATTTACTTAATAATAATATAATAATTTATTATTATTTTCCATTATTTATCTTGATAATTCGTATTAATTTAAAAATAGGTCTAAATAGTAAAAAACAAATTTTATTAAACTCCTCTTTGTGAGCTCTATCTAATAAATATTATTTTATATTTTTAAATATTTTATTTTTTAAGGGTTTTGGCATACTATATGTGATATTTTGATTCATATCTTAGTCTATGATCATGGATATTACTCTCGATCTCTTTAGTATTTTGAAATGCATCTTTAATGTACAATTTATCTCATTTCTTCAAGTTTTTAATTTTGATTTAGATACATTGCCATGTAACTCTAAATCCTATATCGTGTGTCTTTTACATATCTTTAAATTTATTGTATTAAATTACTCAATTTAGGTTATTTCAAGTTTACTAACTTTTTACTTAATACTAAAGTTATATTTTATTAATTTTTGTGTTCATTTAATTCAACAATTCTTAAAAATGTAAAATGAGATATGATCCAAATGAGACAAACATCATTAGACTTAGCATGAAAAGCTCTATCCAATTTTGTATTTAGTTTCTTATTTTTAGTTTTGTTTCTTGTTATTTGCATCCATTTTGAGGCATTGCAATTCACAACTAAATTTTTTGATCAAAGATTTTACACTCAACCTTTTTAATTTCATGGAATGTACTATTGCTTTACAACTTATGTCATTTTTTAAAATTATTTACTTAGATTTTTTATGTCTCTATGTAATTCAAAATCTTCTCTAGTGTGACCATTAAATCACTTTGATTTTGTCATAATAAGTTGTTTTAATTTATCTTATTTTAGCTTAATTATATATTTCTATAACATTAAGATAAATATTATTTATCATTTAAGCTTATTTTTTTAGTTAATTCAAATTAATTGAAAGTGAGATCTGATAGATATGTACTCATTTTCATTGTAATACTCTTGAATAGGACAACCTAATTTAATTATTATTTTTATATTTTTAAATGTTTTATTTTAAAATATTTTGAGAAACTTTATGAGTCATTTTGATTCATTTCTAATATAATGATTAAAGATATTACACTTGATCACATTAGTATATTTGAATGTAATATTTCAATATAATTTATCTAATTTTTTATATGTTTTGCTTTGTGTTGGTTATATTATAATGTAACTCTAAATCTCTCATCATTTGACCTTTGCAATACTTTGATTTGTTGTGTTATATTGCCATAATTTATCTCATTTTAGCTTTAAAATATATTTATTTAACATTAATATAATAATTTTTAATTATTTTCTCTTACTATTTTTAGTAATCTATCATACTTTGATATTTAATTTTACAATTTTAATTCTTTTATTTTCTAAGATTTCTTTATGTTTAACTAGACATTTTAATTTGTATTTGATTGAATAATCAAGGATATCATACTAGATCTCCTTACTATCTTTGAGTGCAACATTCTTTTGCAATTTATCTTAATTCTTCAAATTTTTTTGTTTCAATATATTTATATTACTATGAAATCCTAATTGTCCTCTTAAAGACTACTGCATCTCTTTTATTTGGTTATATAACATTATTTCAATTTATCTTATTTCAACTTTAATATATATTTAATTAATGTAAAAATAATAATAATAATTTACTATTTATGATTATTTAGTTTATTAATTCACTATAATTCAAAATAATGTCTCATTAAGAGGAAAGAAACATTATAAGACATTTCTTAATGAGATCTATCCAATTAAAAATGATTTTTTAATATTTTTAAATATTTTATTTTACAGGGATTTTGCATGCTTACAAGAAAACTATGTTTCCTTTCTTATTTGATAATCAAATATGTTATGCTCGATCTCCTTAGCCACTTGGAATGCAACTATCTGGTATAATTTAACTTATTTCTTTAAATATTTCTCTTTCATTTTGTTGTATATTTATATTACTCTAAATATGATGTTATGTCACCATTACATAGCTTTTGATTAGTTATGTTACATTGCTTAATCTTATTTTATTTAAACTTTAACTTATTTTAATTTACTATGAAAATATTAGTTAGTTATTATTTATGGTTATTTAACTTGGTTATTCATAGTAATTCCAAACTAAGTCTAATTAACAAGAAATAAAAATCACTTATCTATAAAAACACTATCTAAAAAAAATTCATATTTATATTTTAAAATATTTTATTTTCTATGATTTAGGCATGCTTTATAAGAAATTTTGATTTGTACTTGAATTAAAAATCAAGGATATTACGCTTGATATCTTTTGTATCATGGAATGATGGTTTCTTATTACATTTATCTCATTTCTTTAAAAGTTTCACTTAGATTTGGTTATATTAGTATGTGACCATAAGGCTCCTATCATGTTAACTTTAAATCATTTATTTTGTTAAATTAAATTACTTCAACTTATCTAGTTTTAATTTCACCATATATTACCTTAATATTAAAGTAATATTTTTTTATTTTTTACTTATTTACTTTCATAATTTATAGTAAATGCAAATGAGGTTCAATTGAGGTGAATGAAAAGTCATTATACCCACCTAAACAAACTCTATTTAATTAAAGAAAACAAGCAAGCAAGCTAGATGTACTTACAGTACTTCTTAAGCCAACACAAAATTTGTTGAAAAATGAATGAATAGTGCAGAAGAGATAGGCTTGTTAAGTATTCCTTTTAAACCTAAAAATGACTTAATGACTAATAGAGTGAAGGTAGACATATTGCTAAGGGTTATAGCCAAGTTGAAGATATATATTTTGTGGGGTCATTTATATTAGTTGTAAGACTAGAGGTCATTAGACTTTTCTTAGCATATTCATGTCATAATAATTTTAGATTATTTCAAATGGATGAAAAATATCAATTTTAAAATAAGATAACAAAAGAAGATGTGTGTGCTGAATAACCCCCAAGTTTTGAGACCCATGAACATGATGATTATGTATATAATCTTAAGAAGGAATTTTATGGCCTTAAGTAAGCTCCTCATTCATGATATCATAGATTCAATAGTTATCTCGTTGATAGGGACTTTAGGGAAGGAAAAAATGGATAACACATTATTCTTAAATATTTTAAATAATCATTTCTTGCTTGTTCATGTTTATGTTGATGACAAAACTTTTTTAAGCAAAAATAGAAATACATTTAAGAAATTTAGTGATTTAATCATATGGTAGTTTGAGATAAGTATAATGGTTAAAATGAATTCTTCTTTGGATTACAAATTATGTAACTAAAAGATAAGATTTGCATTTTATAAACCAAGAATTTAAAATATGTATTAAAGAAATTTGGATATAAACATTCTATTGAATCAATCATTGTATTCAGATTTAGATAGAATTAAAAAACACATTGATAAAAAACTTTGTAAAGAACCTGTTAGATCTTTACTATATTTTAAAATTAGTAGACTGAATGTCTTTTTTAGTGTTGGCTTATGTGGTAGTTTCCAACAAAAATTTAAGTTGACTAAATTAATCTTGAAATATGTAGAAAGTATAATGAAAATAGGTTTAAGGAAAGAACCTTAGGTACATGTTATTTACAAGGAAATATTTTAATTTTCGAGTAAAGAAATAAGAAACAATTGCATTGTGATATTGACCATAGAGGTCTAGTATGTATTGACCAAAAGTTGTGTTGCTCAAGTGTTATGTTTGAGACAACAATTTCAAGATTATGGTTTAGATCTGTTGCATATTCCCATTAGAATTGATAATACTAATTCCTTGGCTTTAACAAAGAGCTAAGTTGGTCATTTTTGGAGCAAGCACATAGTATAAGATACCATTTTATAAGTGACCAAGTAGCTAAAAGCTTAGAAAAATTCACATATCTTCCTGCTAAAAAAGATTTGTAGACATATTTACAAACTTCCTTCCAATCGATGAATTTCAAATCATAACACAACAACTAGGTGTAATAAAAATTTTATAAATTTTACCTTCCCTTTCATAACATTTAAATAGGAGAATTATCATGATTTAAATGAGTGAGATGAAATAGGTATTAAGGGAGAGCATGAATTAAGTGGGAGCAAAAACTTTTCATTTTTATTACCACTTAACATAATAATAATGTTTTTTCTTAACATATTATTATAATTTTTATTACAAATCTTTCAACAAAGCAGTTGGGTTAACCAAATCCAATGCTCTAATTTAACCATCCAGAACTCATCCACCATTATAGTCTTTGATATGATAGTTTGGAACCTCTTAGATTGGAGCCAATGGCATTAGTCAATCCCATATAATTGCTAATTCCTTAGCCATTAATCGAGTCATTACATTATTCATCATTGAAAAAATATTTTAAGCTAAATGATAGTAGTGTTTGAAACAATGTTTTTCTTGACTTTCTAATTGCTATGATAAATTTTTTTCTATAAATATATCCCATATTAATGAAATAACTAATAAATATGAACTAATCTTCGAGATCTTAACAAAACATTGCACATCATTCTACTAGAAAATTTATTAGTAATACTTAAGATTTTTTTTTGACAAAAAACATCATAAATAGGCATCTAAACACAATATATAACTATCAAATACTCCTTGAAATGATCATCAAGCTATCGACCATCATTTGATAGTGACACTATCTTTACTCTATTATTTTTTTGGAAAATTCAATCTATTTATGGAATCATTTGGTCTCAACTTACAATAATAAGTCTCATCATTCTTAATGACACTTCTATAATTATTTGATTTATGTCCCTCTTTCTAACCTTCATAATAATTTTCTATTTCACTCTTGCCTATAGTACTTTTCTTATCGATTACATTCCTCTTGATATTCTCCTCTCTTAGTAAAATAGATAACCCTTGGAATAAAAACCTTATCAAGATTTGTATTTCTTAAACATTTTATTTGCAAATGACATCCAAAAATCTTTTGACCAATTTCATAAAAGACTACTCCAAGAAATATTTATTGAAGTAAAAGATTCATATGTTTTTGGTTTGGTACCTTTATTATTTTTCTTTAAAATTTCCCTTAGAATTAAATTAATGTTATCATTATCATGTTTTGGCATTTCTTTTTATGACATATCTTTATTTGATATTTGGCTTCCCCTCCATATATTAGTTCTTACAAATAATAGTCCTTATGATCTCATCCAAAAATATCCATATGGAAATTCATTTTATGACATTCAAAATAAATTTTGAAATGCCCTTACATTATTTCAACAAACATTAAGTAAATGTTTAAGGCTTTTGAATAATTTGTAAACATTCCTCCATAAAAGAATTTAATCATTTGAATTTAAAAAATGTTGGGATGATTCCAAAGAATTTCTTCCTTTACTTTCCAACACTATACTAGTTAATATAAATTGTTCACAAGATGCTCTTTTTCCATATTTTGTTGATTTCTATTGTTAAGAATGGAATTGTCAATTTCTTATGAAAAAATTTAGGATGCACCACCATGTTGCTTTGGTGATATTAGATATAAAAGTAGCATTAGCAAAAAGTTTGATTAGGGCTGAAAGAAACATAGATCATGTACAATGGCAATGATAACGACAACTATCTTGTAAGTAATAGAAAAATTTATTTCAATAATCCATGAAAGCGCAAAATGTCTTGTCATTAGTTATTCTATTTTTCCAAACATTGTATTGCATTTCCTCGGTTTTGCTCTTGAAAATATGTGATCCTCTTCCTAAAAGCCCACTTTCTTCAATGTCATTTGAACTCATGTTTCAATTATTTATGTCTTCTTAATAGAATATAAAATCATATATTTATACATACCAATTAGGGTATTATTACTTTGTTCATACCAATATAATGATAATTCATGCATTGTATTATATAATATTAGGTTGCTGTCATCTAGATGCTAAATTAATAATTGTTGTTGTAAGAAAATTAATTAAAAGTAAAATACTTATTCTAGTTGTCTTAAAACATAATTTTCAATGTCCAAACATATTCTTAAGTGTTTTAACTATTCTCTTTCATTGACTTTTATTTTGAGCCTAAAATGTTTTGTTAGACATTTGTTGAGTATCACATGGATCAATAAACCTTTTCCATAAGTATGATAGAAGTTTGTAACCCTTATGTAATATAATATTGTTTTCCTTACCACATAAGCCATACTATTAATAAACATATAATTGACTTATTGTTTTATCAAAAATGTTGTCTGAATAAGTAAAATTAAATCTTAGGGTTTGCAAATCTCATTTTCAAACTTACAAATATTTGGGTTTTAATCTTCCGCACATCATCTTGTTGGTTTTGGACAATAACTTCTTGTTGTTAATATGCCATAATGGTCAATAGCAAAGTTCCTTCAATTTGTTATGGATATAGCATATATTTCTTAAATATCCATCTAAATATTTAATTGAGCTTCATCTATGTTATACATCATAAACATTTCGATTCCTTATGAATAGGTATCTACTTTTACTTTTTGTTTGGTGATATAGGTACTCCAAACCACAATGCCAAAATAATTCAAGCTATTCTATTTTTCTTAATGCTTGAATAGATTTACCATCAAACTAGTTATAAATAAGATGTTGTATGTACTTTGTGATGTAAATCGTGTGAGAACAACGCACAAGAGGGGAGGGGTGAATTGTGTTTTTCACTAAAATTTAGATTAAGAAAAATTCTTTCAATAAAAAAAACGTTTGTAAATAAATTGTGAAAACGAAAAATGCAATAATAAGACAAGCAAAGAGAAGACAAAGATTTTTAGGTGGTTCGGCCAAACCCGTGCCTACATCCACCCCCGATCAACCCGATCAGGCTTCCACTAACCACTCCCTTTTGCCGAAGCCGGTAGGGGTAAACCAAGTACAACCGGTGCTCCAACGAGGCACCAAAAATCCGAACAAAATGTTACAGAATGATGCAATGAAATGTGGAAGAAAGCTGTCAAAATTGGAGAAGAAAGTTGAGCTCGTAGCTCCCACGAGTATGCCAATTGTTGCTCTCGGTTTTGGCCTTTTTCCTTAGTTTTTGAAGAAGTTTGCAAGTGGATTCATCCATCAATAAATTGTAAAGTGTCCTATATATATAGTCCACCAAAAAGCAGTTCCAAACGGCTAAGAAAAAAGAAACCAGAAAATAGCCGTTGCCGGAAGCCCGAAAAGGAAGAAGAAGAGCAGCTGCCGTCCGATCCCACTTCAAGAATGGACGGCTGGATGGACTTCACGGCTTGATCATCTCTAGACCGTCTGATCCGGGCGGACTTGATCTGAACCATTGGATCCCACGCGCTGAACGAACGGCGCTGATTAAACAGCCGTTCGAAATTACTCTCGCCCGTTGGATCTGGGCGCGCTTGATCTGAACCATTGGATCCCACGCGCTGAACGAACGGCGCTGATTAAACAGCCGTTCGAAATTACTCTTGCCCGTTGGATCTGGGCGGGCTTGATCTGCGCCTTTGGATCCTGTCGAAGTTATAAGGTGGGATTTTTAGTCCCACACTGCAGAATGAAACTTCGCACACTGCTTTATAATAGATTCGCGCCTATTAACCTGCGAGCCAATTTGGGGCCGGCTCCCCCCTTCCTTGGCCGGGATTTCATCACCCGGTTCAGGTTGACTTAGCCATGCACTGTTCTTTGACCATTGACCAGCGCTAAAGTTAGACTTAGCCGAGCTCCTCTCGGCAGGCTTGGCTTAGCCAGGCACTGTTCCGTTGACCGTTGACCAGCGCCAGCCGAGCTGCTCTCGGCGGTCTTTGGGCGGGCTTTGCTCGCCCCTTTCGGGTCAACCAAGTTTTTATTTTTCTCTCTTTTTTTTTATTCCTAAAAGGCCTGGACGGGCTGTTTTGACGCCGGGTCAACCCGCCCATGCTACAGTGCTTTTTCCCGAGACTTTTGCAGTTTTAGGGTTTTTTTGACGAATTTTTTAGCCACAAATTTGAATATAAGTGAATAAAAATAATTTTATATTCTTATAGTATTATAAGTTAATTAAGTGGCTATGAAAAGAAATTTGTAAAAAACGATTCCATAATAATATTAAAAAATCAAATACCCATGTCTATACATTTTGTCAAATATACTTGGCCCAAAAATGAAAATTCATCATTAAATAATTTTATAATATTTTTAAATATTAATACTACTAGTGTGCCTCATAATCTCAAGGTTTTGACATATCAAATTCAAGAGAAATAAAAAGAAATTTAATTATAAAAAATCTTGCGCATGTCTCAAAAATTCCTTGAAGTATGTCATGACCTCAAGGCCCTTAGAGACCATTATTTTAGAAATCTAAAATACATGGCTTGATTTAATTAATTATTAACAATTTTACTTAAATAAAACAAGCCTTCAATAATAAATAACTTGGTTTTGTAATTATCACATCAAAGGGTACAACAATCTCCCCCTTGATGATTACAAAACCAAAGTAACAATAAATAACAATCATGGATCATAATATAGCTCCCCTTGAATCCTAGCCTATACTCCCCCTGACTATACTCCCCCTGAATCCTAGCACATCACTGATACCTCTCTCCCCCTTTTTGTAATCACTCAAAGGGGTTAATGACACCTAAACTCAAACGAAGTCTATGAAACACATCCGTAGGCAATGGTTTGGTAAAAATATCAGCCATTTGAGCGGAAGATGGGACAAATGACAGTTGAATTTCTTTCTTCTGCACATGCTCTCTAATAAAATGATATCTAAGCTCTATATGTTTGGTTCTTGAATGTTGAACCGGATCCTTTGATAGACAAATTGCACTTGAATTGTCACAGAAAATTGGAATCTGACTAAATTCTAAGCCGTAATCTAAAAGTTGTTGTTTAAGCCATAGTACTTGAGCAACACAACTACCTGCAGCAATGTACTCTACCTCTGTTGTTGATAATGCCACACAATTTTGTTTTCTACTAGCCCAAGAAATTAGTGAACCACCAATCAATTGACACATGCCAGAGGTACTCTTCCTATCAGTCTTGCTGCCAGCAAAGTCAGCATCTGTGTAGGCAATTAAATGAAATCCAGACTCACATCTAGGGTACCATAAGCCTAGAGTCTTAGTACCTATAAGATACTTAAAGATATGCTTGATTGCTTGTAGGTGTGATTCCTTAGGATTTGCTTGAAATCTTGCACATAAACCTACACTAAACACAATATCAGGTCTACTCGCTGTAAGATATAGTAATGATCCAATCATTCCTCTAAATAGTTTAGTGTCAATGGACTTCCCAGTTTCATCTTTACTTATGATAGTACTTGTGCTAATAGGAGTTTTTCTTGACTTCATGCTTTCAAAACCAAATTTCTTAAGCAAACCAATCAAGTATTTGGTTTGAGAAATAAAAATTCCTTCACTCGTTTGCTTTACTTGAAGTCCAAGGAAGAAGGTTAATTCTCCCATCATACTCATTTCAAACTCATTCTTCATTAAATCTGCAAATTTCATGCACATCTCTACATTAGAAGCTCCAAATATTATATCATCTACATACACTTGACATACTAGTTGACCTTCAGTTGAATTCTATACAAATAAGGTATTATCTATCTTACCCCTATGAAATCCATTTGAAGTAAGAAAAATACACAATCTTTCATACCATGCTCTTGGAGCTTGTTTCAATCCATAAAGAGCTTTCTTAAGTTTGTATACATGATCTAACTTATCATGTATCTCAAATCCAGGAGGTTGCTCAACATAAACCTCTTCATTTATATATCCATTCAAAAATGCACTCTTAACATCCATTTGGTATAATTTAAACCCTTTATGACATGCATAGGCAAGTAAAAGTCTAATAGCTTCAAGTCTTGCCACAGGAGCAAATGTCTCATCCACATCTACTCCTTCTATCTGACAATAGCCTTTTGCTACTAACCTAGCTTTATTTCTAATAACTTCACCATTCTCATCTACCTTGTTTTTGAAAACCCATTTTGTACCAATGATTGTTTTGTCATTTGGCCTTGGTACAAGATCCCATACTTGATTTCTCTCAAATTGTACTAACTCATCATTCATTGCAGCAGTCCAAGACTCATCTTCAAATGCATTTTCTACAGAACTTGGTTCAACATTTGACACGAATGCTGCATGATTAAATGAACTTCTAGTTCTAATATTCTCTTTTAAGTCTCCAATAATCAATTCACTAGGATGATCCTTAGAATATCTCAATTGCTTCTCAATCTCACTATCATCTTTTATTGGTTCTTCAACCTTAGCTATATCATCCAATTTATCTTCTTCAAGACATAAGTCCTCAAATTCATCAAGTAGATCCGTTTGATGATGACTATGAGATGCCTCACTAAGAGATTCATCAAACTTAACATGAATTGTCTCTTCAACAACTAGTGTTTTCTTGTTGTATACTCTAAACGCTCTACTAGAAAGTGAATATCCTAGAAAAATCCCTTCATCAGACTTGGCATCAAACTTATCAAGGTCTCTTTTTCCATTATTTAAAATGAAACATTTACATCCAAACACATGAAAATGAGCTACCTTGGGCTTCTTGCCATAAATCAACTCAAAAGGAGAAATTTCTGACAAAGGTCTACATATGACTCGATTAAATACATAACAGGCAGTGTTAACTGCTTCAGCCCAAAAATATTTGGGAACTCTATACTCATTTATCATGCACCTTGCGGCATCAAGCAAGGCCCTATTCTTTCTCTCAACTACGCCATTTTGTTGAGGAGTCCTAGGTGAAGAAAAGGTATGAAACACTCCATTTTTAACACAATATTCATCAAATAATTCATTCTTAAATTCTCCTCCATTATCACTCCTAATTGATATTAACCTAACTTCATGTTCTTTTTCAATTCTTGTAATAAGACTTACGAATTTTTCAAATACTTCACTCTTCTTTCTAACAAAAAGAACCCAAGTAAATCTAGTAAAACCATCTACAATTACTAACCCATACTTGCTTCCACCTAGACTTTCTGGATGAATAGGACCAAATAAGTCTAAGTGAACAAGTTCTAAAGGTTTACAAGTAGTGATGTCCTTAAGAGGCTTAAAACTTTCCTTTGTTTGTTTTCCTAATTGGCATGGGCCACATAAATGATCACTTAACTGACTAAGATTTGGTAGACCTCTAACCACATCAAACTTCATGATTTTTTTAAAAGATGACTTTCCTAAGTGACAAAATCTTCTATGCCATAAAGTAGAATTACTGTCTTGTGAAGTAAGACACTCAAGTCCACTATTCTTGACCATGTGTAAAAATAAAACATAAGTGTTATCTTTTCTACATCCTATAACAAGAGGAAGATTATCCTTGCTAATGATGCATTCATGTTTATTAAATAAAACTGTAAAATTCGAATCACATAATTGGCTAATACTAAGAAGATTGTACCTTAAATCTTGTACAAGAAGGACCTTTCTTATGGATGTATGTGAGTTGCCCACAGTTCCAATTCCAATCACTTTCTTCTTGGAGTTGTCACCAAGAGTAACTTCACCACCATCATAGCTCTTCAAGTGGATGAATAAAGATGCATCTCCAGTCATGTGTCTTGAGCATCCACTATCCAAGTACCACATGCCTTCCCCGGTCCTTGAAGGAAAGCATGCCTACACCACACAATTAAACGTTACATTTAGGGACCCAAACCCTTTTGGGTCCACTTGTCTTAATTTGATCATTATGTAAGCTACTCTTTCTAACCCAAACAAAACTAGAAGATTTGTTATTTATAGAATTTCTAAATTTACAATAAGAAGAAATATGTCCAAACTTCATGCAATAATTACAAATAGCATTTTGTGCATAAGAGGAGGTAGTGGTTCTTGCATAATTTATTTTTTGAAAAGAAATCCTATAATGAGCATGCAAACTTTTCAAATTATTTAATTCCCTAACTAAGCATGTATTTTTGACAATAAAAGAAGCCTTCTCATCTCTTTCTTTCTTAATTTCTAGCAAATAATTGGCATTCACTTCATTCAAATGTTCACACAAACCTAAATAATTTTCATGCTCTTCTTTTAATTTAAGATACTTAGATGCTAATTTTTTATATTTGGTACAAATGGCTATGTATTGCTCTTCATAAGTTTCCATACAAGAAGATGAAGAAGAGGAGGAATAGGAACATACCTCATCATCTGATATTGCTTCTTGAATGTTGTCCTTTGCCATAAGAGAAATCAAGTTCTCCTTCTTGTCTTCATTACCAGAAGAGGAGCTATCTGAATCATCCCATGAGATCTTTATAGCCTTCTTCTTTTTCTTCTGGTTTTGATATTTTTCTACTCTCTCTTTGTAGTGAGGGCAATTTGGCTTAGTATGCCCAGGCAATTTGCATTCATAACAAATTGTTTCTTCATGGGAAACAACTTTGCCCTTTTGCCTTTTATTCTTCTCAAATCTTTTTCCTATATTTCTTTTGTTATATAAACGAGATAAGCCTTTAGAAATAAGTGCTACCTCACTTGAGATTGATACATCTGAATCTGTGGAGGAATCGGCTACAAAAGGAAGTGTCTCTTCCTTCTTCTTTTTCTTTTCTTTTTCTACCGCATGCTCTTCATTCTTTCTTCTTGCAAGCTCAATTTCATTTGTTAACAGCTCACCCAATAGTTCATCTAGTGACATAGCTGAAATATTCTTTGCTGCTTTCAAGGCTGTCACAAGTGGATCATATTGTTGAGGAAGGACTCGTAGAATCTTCCTCACCTGTTCACCAGTAGAAAACTCCTTACCAAGGTTAGATAGACCATTAACAATATTTGTAAATCTAGTAAACATAGACTTAATGGTCTCATCAGAATTCATGCGAAATAACTCATATTCATGAACAAGCATATTGATTTTGGTCTCTTTAACTTGAGAAGTTCCTTCATAGGTAACTTCTAATTTTGACCAAATCTCATGTGCTGTTTTCAAATTCATAATCCGGTTATATTCCGAAGCACCTAACCCACAACTCAAAATGTTCATGGCCCGAGAGTTAAGTTGGACTTTATGTTTCTCCTCGGGAGTGAGTTCACCAAGTGATTTTCTCACTTTTTCGCCATTGACCATTTTAATTGGAAAATCAAATAAATTCTCAACAATGTCCCAAATTTCTAAATCAACGGATTCTAAAAATAAACCCATCCTATTTTTCCAATAAAGATAAAATTCACCCTTGAACAAGGGTGGACGGTGTGACGATGCTCCCTCAGACAAGATAGCATTGTTCTCAACACATGGAAGAGCCATAAGGATCTTGTCTTAGAAATTTCTTCCTTTTGACAAAACCTCGCTCTGATACCACTTGATGTAAATCGTGTGAGAACAACGCACAAGAGGGGAGGGGTGAATTGTGTTTTTCACTAAAATTTAGATTAAGAAAAATTCTTTCAATAAAAAAAACGTTTGTAAATAAATTGTGAAAACGAAAAATGCAATAATAAGACAAGCAAAGAGAAGACAAAGATTTTTAGGTGGTTCGGCCAAACCCGTGCCTACATCCACCCCCGATCAACCCGATCAGGCTTCCACTAACCACTCCCTTTTGCCGAAGCCGGTAGGGGTAAACCAAGTACAACCGGTGCTCCAACGAGGCACCAAAAATCCGAACAAAATGTTACAGAATGATGCAATGAAATGTGGAAGAAAGCTGTCAAAATTGGAGAAGAAAGTTGAGCTCGTAGCTCCCACGAGTATGCCAATTGTTGCTCTCGGTTTTGGCCTTTTTCCTTAGTTTTTGAAGAAGTTTGCAAGTGGATTCATCCATCAATAAATTGTAAAGTGTCCTATATATATAGTCCACCAAAAAGCAGTTCCAAACGGCTAAGAAAAAAGAAACAAGAAAATAGCCGTTGCCGGAAGCCCGAAAAGGAAGAAGAAGAGCAGCTGCCGTCCGATCCCACTTCAAGAATGGACGGCTGGATGGACTTCACGGCTTGATCATCTCTAGACCGTCTGATCCGGGCGGACTTGATCTGAACCATTGGATCCCACGCGCTGAACGAACGGCGCTGATTAAACAGCCGTTCGAAATTACTCTCGCCCGTTGGATCTGGGCGCGCTTGATCTGAACCATTGGATCCCACGCGCTGAACGAACGGCGCTGATTAAACAGCCGTTCGAAATTACTCTTGCCCGTTGGATCTGGGCGGGCTTGATCTGCGCCTTTGGATCCTGTCGAAGTTATAAGGTGGGATTTTTAGTCCCACACTGCAGAATGAAACTTCGCACACTGCTTTATAATAGATTCGCGCCTATTAACCTGCGAGCCAATTTGGGGCCGGCTCCCCCCTTCCTTGGCCGGGATTTCATCACCCGGTTCAGGTTGACTTAGCCATGCACTGTTCTTTGACCATTGACCAGCGCTAAAGTTAGACTTAGCCGAGCTCCTCTCGGCAGGCTTGGCTTAGCCAGGCACTGTTCCGTTGACCGTTGACCAGCGCCAGCCGAGCTGCTCTCGGCGGTCTTTGGGCGGGCTTTGCTCGCCCCTTTCGGGTCAACCAAGTTTTTATTTTTCTCTCTTTTTTTTTATTCCTAAAAGGCCTGGACGGGCTGTTTTGACGCCGGGTCGACCCGCCCATGCTACAGTGCTTTTTCCCGAGACTTTTGCAGTTTTAGGGTTTTTTTGACGAATTTTTTAGCCACAAATTTGAATATAAGTGAATAAAAATAATTTTATATTCTTATAGTATTATAAGTTAATTAAGTGGCTATGAAAAGAAATTTGTAAAAAACGATTCCATAATAATATTAAAAAATCAAATACCCATGTCTATACATTTTGTCAAATATACTTGGCCCAAAAATGAAAATTCATCATTAAATAATTTTATAATATTTTTAAATGTTAATACTACTAGTGTGCCTCATAATCTCAAGGTTTTGACATATCAAATTCAAGAGAAATAAAAAGAAATTTAATTATAAAAAATCTTGCGCATGTCTCAAAAATTCCTTGAAGTATGTCATGACCTCAAGGCCCTTAGAGACCATTATTTTAGACATCTAAAATACATGGCTTGATTTAATTAATTATTAACAATTTTACTTAAATAAAACAAGCCTTCAATAATAAATAACTTGGTTTTGTAATTATCACATCAAATGGTACAACACTTTGGATGGTAGTGTTACTTCAACAAGCAAGATAAGAATTGGAGATTAGAAACCATGTTAATGGATTCTTTTTAGTTATGATACTCCAGAAATAAATAGGCCTATAAACCATTTAAGAAGGGAACCTTAGCTGTACAGGAATCTACCCAATTGCTATTTGATGGAATTATGCATCAAAACAAAGTGGTAGATTTGGAACAAATGGAAGATTTTGGAAAAATAAAAATTGGAAGACAAACAAAAAGGAAAATTAGATATAATAACATCATTATCAAGATATATTTCACTTATTTTTTTTTCCAAAAATGTGGTCATAATAAGCAAAATATGTGTTTTTTTGGTAGGCAATGTCATTCTCATATAGTTTGAATCAACCTCTCTACCTAGAACTATTTTTGCTTTAATCTCACAAATTATCATGCTTGTTTAGGGCATCAAATGCTTGGTTATCAGTACGTAACAACTACCAATATAAAAACATTCCTTCTATTTGTTATTGATATAATGTTTATGTCTAAATTTTGTATCGAAATACTTAGTTGCCCTTCTTCAATGTTATGAATCGAACGATTCTGCTTTCCTCTCAAAGCATTGACAGCTTCTATGACTCTTCTTTTTGTGGTATAGGATCTCAAATCCATAATATTGTAATAATTCAAGTCATGCTATTTTTCTCATTGTATAAATAGATTTATTATCAAACTAATTATGAATAAGATAAAATATGACTTTGGAATAAGGAGAGGCTAAAAAATTAAAACTTAAGCTTTTTTGGATTGAAGTGTTAAATCAAAAAGTAGGATAAAAGTTTGAGATTTAAAACAAAGTTAATGGAGCCTATCTATTTACAATATTTTTCAAATGGATAAACTATTAGAAGTTAAACAAGGAAACCTTAGTTATAATGGAATCTACTCAAGTTGTCTTTGATAAAATTATACACAAAAAATTGGAAGATTTGGAACATAGGGTAGATTTTGGAAAAAAATAGAAGACCAAAAAAGATTATGGTATCACAAACTTGATAAATTTATACTTAAATATTATTTTAAGAAAGGAATCTATATTGAAATTTGTTCAAAAAGAATTGCACCAATGAATGTGAAGTCCTAGATTATATAGATGATATCATATTTTGATCGACCAACTACGATTTTTGTCAACGAATTAGTAAACTTATTTACGTAGGATTTGAGATCTACATAATGGGTGAATTTTCCTATTTTATTTTATTGCAAGTTAAGAAAGATGAGAAAGGCATACTTGTCTATTACATAAAGCTTATACATGATATGATAAAATTTCAAAAACAAGGATATGGTTGCATCAAAGGAGTTAGTGTACAATTAAAATCATTGTTGTTAATTATAAGTTAGCTATCTTTTTGAGTACAAAGCCTTGCCTCCATTTGAAAAGAAATAATGTATGTTGCAACAACTTAAAAGTTATTCTTCAAAAATACAAGTGAAGCCTCAAGGAATGAATTTTATTACTTGGGCTACTGGATGATTTTAGCTTGTTTTTGAAAGTGGATGCTTTGGAATTATTATGTAGGGTATGTCACCATAATATAGTCGTAAAAAATGGGTATTAAAAAATAAAAACAAAGTGATCATGTAGTTATCATTTAAAATATGGAAAGGCTTGTGAAAAAAGGTTGTAATCAATTGGAGTGGCTAAACCTAGAAGGAACACATGAACTAATCATAACATTGAAGGCAACAAGGTCGTTATTAGCTTTTTCTTATTACAAGGTATTTAAACTATACGAAATGAATGTTAGTAGCACATTCATAAATGTTTTTTTTAGGAAGAAGTGTATGTAGAAATAATTGGATTGCTTTCAACATTGTACGCATTAAAATCACTTACATAAACTAATTAAATACTTATATGATTTTGTGAAAAGAATAATGATAATGGTATGACAAACAAAATAGATTTTTACTAAAACATTATTTCAAGATATTAATGTGGATGGAACTTTGTTCATCAAGAGCTGCACTAACAAACTTCTTCTAGTCTAAGATTTTCTAAATAAAATCTTTTTTAGGTCCACAAACTTGGCCTTATTTGAATGATTTAGTGAGCTTATGTGTGTAGGATTTGTGATTTATATAATGGCTTAGTTACCTATTTTATCAGATAGAAAATTAAACAATATGAGAAAGGTATCCTTGAATCTTAAATAAAGTATTTAAATGAGATGTTATAAATGCTTGACCTTGAGAACCTCAAACCTATTTCTACTTTCAAGTGTCTCCACTAATGTATTATACATAGAAATGAAAGGAAAACAAATAGATTTCAAGATATACCAGGGGATGATATATTCTTCACTTAAATACAAGAAAACCAAAGAAAGTTTTTAGTGTGGAACCTTTTTTAATCAATTTTAGTAAAGCTCTAAGGACATTGACTTAGAATCAATTAAAATAATTTTTTGGGACTTGCTTGGTGCAATGGTATTAGTGTTTTCGTATCACAAATTTAAGTTATCTCATTATCTCAGCAGATAAAGCTACAAAAATTACGTATGTTTAAGAGTACATAAGAAATACATTGTAGGTATTTAATCATTTTTTGGACACACCTTAATCTCATGATCTATTCAGGAACATGGAATTATTGCTTGCAAACAATGGAGCATATTATATAACATTGGGAGGATTTCAAGAACAAAGTTTGGGGTTAAAATGGAAACTAGAAGATATGGGATTACATTTTCAAAACAATAATCATAAAATATGACAATATGTGTGCCATTTTCCTGACTCAAAACCTTATCTAGTACTCTAAGGAAAAACAAATTGATGTTAGGAAACATTTTATCATGAACCATGTAGAATGAAATGTGGTAAGCATTTAATTTGTTGCTAACAACATGCAACTAGTTGACAACTTGATGAAGTTTCTTAAGAAAGATTGACTCTATAACATTAGAAGACTTTTTTATTTTGACAAAAGTTTGGGACATTAATCTTGGTTTTAGGAGTAGTTCCTTTAGTGTAGGGGTCCTCATCCATGTGCTTTTATTACTTGCAAATCTAACTTCACATGAAAATATTTAGCATGTGCATTCTTACACTACATTCAATTACTTTATGATAATCTTAGAAAGTAAGTGATAGAAAAACAAGAGGTTATCGATCTAATGAGTAATACTCTAAGATATTTTGATAATAACAATTTATTTCAGTAGCATACCAATTGATCATCTAAACTTACTTCTAAGTATGATAAGCGAACAATATTGGAAGGAGATTACTACTACAAGAATATGTCAATTGATTAAATATGTAGATGTAAGCGTTTGTGGAATAATAATGAAAAAGATAATTGTATCATCAAGAAACTAACTATGATTTTCTATATTTTGTTACAAATTTTAGTTTGTGTTAGACATTTATCTTTGACATGTTCTAATCAAATATTTTAATAATAAAAGTATTCTATCTTCTATTTAATAATGTTTTGTTATAAATATTTACCTTAGGTAGTATTATTAATTTTAACATTTTTAGTTTTTTTGAAAAACTTTTCTATTGCTTAATACTTTTGAAAGTTTGACCTCTAAAGTTTTTTTATTATGTTAGTATTCTTTATCATTTATGGATTTGCATATCGTGGTATGCATGTTCATTAGTTTGTCTAAATTATTATTATAACTTTTAGTTAAAATGTTTGTAATACGAACTTCGATTTCAAATATTTAATTACCTTTGCAATTGTAATTATTTTTCAATGTGTTTTCCCAAGTACATTTTCATAATTATGTCACAAAGGAATTCATTTAATATTTAAAACAAGTTTGATTTATTTTATAAAAATATTTTATTACCTTAATAACACATATTTTTAAATTGGTTCATTAATTTTAATTCTGCATTTATACAAGCATATTGAAATTATATTCTATTTTTTTCTCAATTTATTTTATATTTTGTCACGAGAATGTTATACAATAATTACAGGTGTAATGCTTTTAAGTTAATTTGCAACAAATCCTAAATGTTTTGAGTATTGTTTCTTCATAAGAAATTATCAATGGTTATTTTTTTGGGATACTATTTTGAATTATTTTAATATATTTTCAAATTTAAGTTATCATAAGAACATCTTATATATTTTTCAATATTATTTATCTTGTTGTGGAATTAAAAAAAAATAATAAATATGCTCGAGAATCTTTTACACCACCTCCACCAAAACAAAAATTGCTTAAATATCGATTTCACAAGGCTTTTTATGATATTAAGCCTTTATTAAGCTTCATTGCATCCAAGTTTATTGTACCTATTTGTTACATCTATACATTACGCTTTGAATTGTAATGTGCATTTTCTTGAACAGTTTTATTAAAAATTAATTTTTGTTTCTAACTTTCAAATTTTTTTCTCTTTTTAAAAGGAGGATAATTTTGATAATTAATATATAAATAGTTTCTAATATATTTGTATTCTATTGTGATAATTGTTTCTATATATTTTTAAACATGTTATCATTTAGTTTCAATAACAAGATTTTTTTATTACATTATTGTGCAACTCTGTGATATAACATGTAAATATATTGAATATTACTAAAATATTTTTATAATGGTAATGTGACCTTTTTGTATTTTTTATTTAACCAGCTATTTAAACTGCAAAATTTTTAAACAATTAAATATTTTTAATAGTAATAGCATATTTATTTGCTGTGGTAATAAGAGTACTCTTTGTTGAAATCTTATTGTTATTGCTTATCTTATTTATATATATAATAATCTTATTTTTAAAATTTTTTGTTACAACATAAATTCTATAAAAATTATGTTGCCCAAATAGTTGACATATCTTCATATTCTATTCTACTTCCATTTTAACTCACATGATTTTAAAAAGCTTTGAATTATTTAATTTATGTTTTAGCATTTATACTCACATATATAATTTCTTAAACTGTTGTGCTTGGATCGCATAATCTAAATGTTTTAAATCTATAAACTTTTCTCTTTATATATTTAATATTAAAACTTTTTAAAAAAATTTTGTTTTAAAAGAATTATGAAATTCATTTCAAAATTTGAAATTTTTTTTAGAAATCATTTATTTTTTATTTTTTAATTTTTTAATGTTTTTCTTTTAAAAAACTATTTTAATAATATAATTACTTATAGTATTTTTAAAGATCCATAATACATTTTTTTTGTTTTTATATGTTCACAAGCATATGAAATTATTTTTTAAAATAACTATTTTCATGTGGCAAATCACCTTAACATCTACAACTTTCTTATTTGTAAAATGCCATTAATGACACTCCCACTAATAGAAAATCTTCATGATGACAAGTAAAGTTTTAACATTTAATATATAAAAGAAAAGAAAAATTAGTCTTTTGAAACATATATAATATATTTATAAATATTTCATATTTTTATTATTTTTGATATCATAGAAATTACAAGAAACTAATTTAAACATTTATGATGTAAAGCAATATTTTAGTATATCATTTTATTAAAATAATGTCATTACTATTTTGAATACAAAGAAATTATTTAGTAAGAAAAATTCTTTTTTCTTTATTCTTTTTATATAATAACAGGAAACTAAATTTTGTTTATTGGATAATTTTGATCACATTATATTGACATAATTTTAAATTTCTTTGAAATTTCTATTAATAGTTTTGCCTAAATTTTGTAACTTTAATTTTTTTAATATTATTTCCATAATTATTTTATTTTTTTGATTGTTCTTTATTAAAGTATTCTTGTAACTACTTGATATATTGAACACAATGATTAATCTTTTAAACAATAAATTATTTCAACGATTATATATCTTTTAATTGCTTCAAAATTTTATATTAAGAAGTTTGAAAGCATTAGATCACTAGGGAAATTTGTGTTCATTAATCCATTTGGCAATAATTATTTAAGTCACTTTTAATTGTGTTATTATTTAATAATTCTTTTATTTATTTATATTAGCAAATTTTTCATGATTTGATTATTTGAATATTTGTTTATTATGTTATAGATGTTGTTTTAAAATTGAGCTGCATTTATTTCATGAATATTTAGCATTTTCTTGTCCTAAAACATTTTTATTTAAATGATATTTATGTATTATTTATATTACGATATTTAATTTATTGCTTTGTATACATTTCTCTTATTCAATAAGAATAGCATTTTTTCTTATTTTTTAAAGACCAATGTTCTATTATTATTGATTAAATTTTTCATTAGTTCTATCACCCAATATTTTTTTTATTTTTAAATATTTTGTTATACTTATTTATTTATTTTATTAAATTTATTTAGTTAATATTTTAAAATTATAACCACTTGCAAAGTATTCTTTTAAAATATCATAGAATTACAAAATGCTTTATCTACATAATATTTCAAATATTATTTTTATAATGCTAATATTGTAGCTAATATATAGTACTTATATTTTATTTTGTCATCAATCTTCACTTTAATGCAAATATTGTAAATAGTATGATTTATTACTCTTTAATTTTGTTAACGATGTTATATGCATCTTTGATTGCACTAGAATATTTTCCATTAATTTATTATTAAAAAAATAATAATAATAACAAAACATGTAGTTTATAAAAAATAATTGAATATTAAATTAATAAAATATATGTATATTATGTAGGATAATATGACAAACATTTTATTTTAGATTAATATGAATTCAAGAATAACGAAGAAAAAGGTAGGATGAGATTTCTACAACTAGATTTAAATTTACTTTTATGTCACAATGATAAAAAGGCAAACAAATAATAAAGAAATGGAAGCTTGGCCAATCTTTATGACCCTCTATAATTGCATGTTTGTGCACAAAATCTCAATGATGGAAAAATGAAATATTATAAAAGAAATTTCATATTTCCATTCATAACTTTTTTAACATATTAATAGTAAGAATCTACATATCAGAATGGTAACTTGCATGTATAAAAAACATTCCTTATACATAAACCACTACAAAAGAATAAATAGTACAAATGTATAAAGCTAAGAAATGATCGTTATTAACCTTGTAATACAACCTTTCTTATATTAGTTAACCCAACTAGGAAATTAGCTATGTTTTTGTACTATTAAAATGTCTTATTGACTTCAACCTTAATTTAAAGATGTGATTAATTACTTTATCAAAATAAATTCATACAAATAAGCAAATAAACATTATGTTTGTTATATTTGAAATCAGGGACATGAACAGTTTTTGGAGATACAAAAAGAACATATTTTTCTTTCAATGTTCTAGTTAGATTAATTCTAAGATAGATAAACTTAGGTTGGTATTTCTTTCAAAGATAATGTTTAAAAGTTTTATTACTACAATAAGAATTAGAATTAAGAAGACATTATCGAGATGTTGATGGGTTTCACCTAGAGTTAACTTAGTGGATAAATTTTAGAAAATTCTTCAGGTTTATATTTGTATGAAAGAAATTCAAAACTTCAAATTTAAATTTATCATTGATGAAATGTAAAAATTAAGTATTCAATTATAAGATGGATATTTTAGGTGATAGAACCTATAAGACCAAAATTCCAAGCAGTTACTTTGCATAACAAAGTTCTTTCAAAGTATAATATAAATGTAGCCATATAAATCCATCAGACAAAATATTACGTATGTAATTTTCATAGTCAATAGCAATATGATTTTTTTTTAAGTTTTTTTAATTTCATTGGCTTCATCAAAGTTTATTGAAATAGATCTATGAAGTACAATAGGGTTAATATTTGTATATTTAATTATGATAAAACTAAATAAAATTAAAGTTCTCATTAATAGAAATTATACCTTCTCAAAAAATATTTAATTTAAAATATACTAAAACATTGCACATAATAATCAAATGGACTTTGATAGTGAATTAAGAAATTTAATGCATAAATGTGTATCATGAATCATTTTATAATTTGAGTATAATAAAAACCCATGTAACTATTGCATTATTTTAGATTCTCAAGTTTAGAATATTGAATGCAAGGGTACACATCTTTCAAGATTAATCTTTTCATAAGACAACTCTAAAGTAGTCAAATATTTGTTATTTAATTTATTATAAAATAGAATCAAGACGTCCAAAAAGATATACCTAATGTAAAAATAGTAAGTCACAAGTGTTACAAGAACAACATCAAAATTTAGTAAAATTTCAATGAAAATGTTTTCGAAAAACTTGCATTCAAAATTAGTTACAAATAGTCTAAGAAAAGGATTTGACCCTTCGCAAGCCATTTTCAGTTTGAACTAATATTGAAGTAGTTAAGATGAAATTACCTTGCTATGTTAATTATTTGTTTGGAGGTAAAGGAGAAAAGTCGCTTGAAACTTTAACTCTTATGGGAGATACTTGGCTGATACAAAGCACAATAATGTTGACATATACAAAATTGTGAGGCAATGAGTGGAGTTGCTAAAGCATTGTTGCTCAAGAATAATTTTAAAAAAAACACATAAAAATGTGCTAACATCATGCCTGCATTCAAAATATAATAACCGGAGGACATGGCATTTAAAATATGGAATAAGTTTCATATTACATGGTGGTAGAGTTAAGCTTTTCGAGATATCTATCTATTTTCTTTAATAAAAATATTGTTTTCGTAATATAGGTACTTCTACTTTTCAGAGTTACTATTTTTCTGCATCGAAAATCATAACTTAAAAATAGTTGAATAACAATTGGTGGTTAGTAGTATTCATCTTTGTGTATGATTTCCTCAATACAACTTCAACAACTAATGGATCAAGAAAGTATGCAACAAAGTAACTTCTATTAAAATATAGTATTATTATGATGTAATGCTTCTTCAAATCATAACATTATGTAAGGAAAAATTGGCTATCATTATAACATGATATATATAGAGGGTCACACGTTTTTGAAGGTTCACAAAGAATTTTAGACAATAGATGAATATGATCTATGTTGATTATATTATCATTCATTTACACTTGGTTAACATCAATATTATTCATCTTATGTTGTTGTATTGTGAAATTTTTTTTATAAATAGAACAAATAGAAAGTATATTCAAATATAAGCATAAAATTCATCTCTACTCTTATACTAATAAACTCAATCTTTGTTTACATTGGACTAATATGATTGGCATCTTTCAATACAAACATTCCTTTTCAATGATATTGACAAGAACACCAAACATATGAAAACTGGGATTAGCATAACAAGAACTATCTCCATATTGTAATCACACACATGAAGCTTACCCTCTTCCATAATCATACAAGATTTCTCACCATTTTGGTTGATGACAACAAGAACTTCTATTTCACATGTCCTACTAAATAGTTATAAGGAAAATTGAATATCCTATAAGGCAATGCATAACAAATTAATTAGATGGGTAAAAAAAGTCAATTATGCCAAATATTGTTTAAAGTCTTGTATGAGAATGTCAAAGATATGAATGAATATTATTTCTAGCTATTTAAAAAAAGACAAAGCCAATTTATATTGTATCATAATCACTTCTAAATAGAAATCCCAAACATGATGAAAAAAGCCATATTATTAAAAAAATGATGAACAAAGATGTGGCTCAGGCTACCAAATTATTGTTTCTTGCTAGAATGGTTATTATGATTAATGTAGTGTTTAAGGATAACCATATATGTACTCTTACTGACAACATGGTCATAGTGGGGATTATTAATGCACTTAATTTCATAACTTGAATAGTTTTTTGGGTGGCATAACTAAAATAATTATAATGCCCAATGATTTATTAGACTTAAGACTCAAGGGGTTAGGGATATGGCCAAACATTATTAATGTAGGATAGGTATTATGAACCCTTATAATACGATTTATGATGGAAGGTAATAATGAAAAGGATGAAAACAATGGTGGTGATAAATTCTAAAGAAAACATTATTTTTAGAAATATAATGCCAATACTAAAAAAGGATCTTTCTATTTATTCCATTATAGGGCTTTAAATAGATGGTAATTTTAAATGTAAATTCAAAACAAAAACTGACTAAACTCCACTCCTAATGAAAACATGCCAAAATTATACCCTTACTAAAAAATGATGAATTATAATAGGTAACTTATATGAAACTTTAGAAATCATATTTTAAAAAAATATAATAAACAAATAACAATAAATAAAATTCAATAGTTGAACTCAATTAATTTCATCATTTAAGTTGTCTTGCATTATTGAATACTATTAAGAGAAACTTTGTCATGTAGTGTGTTAAGTAAATCTTTGTCAAACCTAACATTGCTCTTACGATCATGCAAAACATCTAAATTAATACAACATAAATGGCTGAAAAAAAGAAAATTAAAAATTGTATTAAAAGATCATTGTTTTTTTTATCAATGCTTATTTTAAGTTATTGAAATAATCACTATGATTCAGAGCTACTACTTCTTGCATTGCCACATTTGACTTTTGTTCCATCATCTTTAACATTTTCCTACAACCTGCATTATGTCTTCACGTTATTGTAATTTGAATATAGGCATGATGTTAGCACATTTTGATGTGTTTTTTTAAATTATTCTTGAGCAATAGTGTTTCAGCAACACCACTCATTGTCTCACTATCATGTATATGTCCACATTATTACACTTCATATCGGCCAACTAGCTACCATAAGAGTTAAAGTTTCAAGAGACCTCTCTCCTTTACCTTTAAACCAATAATTAACAAAGCAAAATAATTGCAACTTAACTACTTCAACATTGGTTGAAATTGAAAATGGCATACGAAGTGTCAAATCATTTTCTTAGACTATTTGTAACTTATTCTAAAAGTATGTTTTAAAAAAAAAATTCATTAAAATTTAAATAAATTTTGATATTATTATTATAACACTTATGGCCTATTATTTTTTATATTAGGTATATTTGTTTGAAGATTAGATTCTATTTTATGACAAATTAAATTAAAAAATATTTATTTATTTTTGAGTTGTCATATGAAAACATTACTCTTGAATGATGTGGAGCCTTGCATTCAATATTCTAAACATGAGCATCTCAAATTATGCCTTAGTTACATGGGTTTTTACTTTAATCAAATTATAAAATGATTCGTGTCACATGGATCTAAATTAAATTACTTAATTCATTATCAAAATAAATTTCATTATAATGTGTAATCTCATAATATTCTTAAAATTAATTTTTTTAGAAGATATAATTTTTTTAATGAGAACTTTTTTAATTTAGGTTTATCTTAATGAAATTTACAAATATTAATCCTATTGTACTTCATAGACCCATTTCTATGAACAATGATGAAGCCATTCAAGTTTAAAAACATAAAAAGTATTTTATTGCTAACTATTTAAATTACATGCATAATATTTTGTGTGATGGATTTATATGACCACATTTATGTTATGCTTTCAATGAAACTTGTTATGCTAAGTAAGTGCTTGGCATTTTTGTTATTTAAGTTCTATAGCTTAAAATGTCCATCATATTATTCAACACTTTATTTTAACATTTCATTAATTATAAAATGTAAATTACATGCATAATACTTTGTATGATTGATTTATATGGTTACATTTATATTATACTTTGAAAGAACTTAATTTTGCTTAGCTTTTTTGTCATGAATGTTCTATAACATAAAATATCCATCTTATTATTCAATACTTCATTTTATCAACCTTAGTTAACTCTAGGTGAAACCCATCAACATCTCAATAATGTTCTCTTAATTCTACCTCTTGTTACCATAACACAACTTTTAAACATTATCTTTCAAAGACATATCCACCTAAGTTTATGTATCATAGGTGTAATTTAATTAGAGTATTGGAAGAAAAATAAGTTGCATTTTTGTTACACTAAAACTGGTTTTGTCCATTATTTCAAATATAACACTAATCATAATATTCATTTGCTTATTTGTATGAATTTATTTTGATAAAGTAATTAGTCACATCTTCAAAATAAAGGTAGAACTCAATGAGATTTCATAAGAGTATACATAAATAATGTATCTTAGTTGGGTTAACTAATACATGAAAAGTTTTATTGGGTTAATAGTGACCATTTCTTAGTTTTTAACATTTTTAATATTTATCCTTTTCCAATGGTTTATGTATAATGAGTGTTTTTTATACATGAAGATTACCATACTAATACATAGATTCTTACTATTAACCTGCTAAAAATAGTTATAAATGAAAATATGAAATTAATTTTGTAATATTTGATTTCTCCATCATTGATATTTTGTGCACAAACTTGTAGTTAGAGAGGACCAGAAAGATTGGCCATTCTTACTTTCTTTTATTATTTGTCCACCTTTTTGTATCATTGTGGCACAATCGTAAGATTTAAATCTAGAAGTAGAAATCTCATCCTACCCTTTTCTTCATAATTCTTGAATTCATATTATCTATTAAAAATATTTGTCATACTTTCATGATAATATATATATATTATTAATGTAATATTCAATTATTATTGATAACCTATATGTTTGCTATTTTTATTTATTTTTCTTTGTATTTTTATTTTTTTCAGTACATGCATAATGTTTTATGACAAATTTTACATATTATTTTGATGGGTTTTTAGATATTTTGTAGTGTCTACTATTGTTTTTTTGGCATAAAAAACTTTAGTTTTTCTTCTCTTAGTTTTATGTAAATTAATTTTTTAATTTACTTCAAAATTTCTATTAGTTGGATGTTTCGATATAACAATAATTTTTTCTTCGCTTGACAAATCCATTTATATTGGCACAATCATAGACATGCCTAACTTGCAAAAAAATTACAAAAACAATATGTAAACTGATAAAATGCTGCAATCATTTTTATTATTTTTATGTTATTCTATTAATTATATTTAAGCTATTAATTCATTTTCTTCTAATATTTCTTATCTCTTAAATATAGAAAAGATCATTTATTAATAAGTTAATGAGGTTTTTTTGTTATTTTAAGAATAAATTTGTCTTAAAAATTAAAAAAATATTTAAATTTAAATTAAAATATATAATTATCATGAAGATTATGATTTTATAATTTTTAAAATATCTAAATTAATTCGTAAGAAATGGAAAAAATGATTTTCTTAATACAAAATTAATGCAAAATATGCATGTGTAATCAAAGATTCACATAACATTGTAAATAAATTTAAAAAATAATTAATTATATTATTTCTAATATTGGCATTAAAGTGAAGATTGATGACAAAACAAAATATAGGTACTATGTAGATAAACCATTTTGCCAAAACATTAGTGTATTAAAAATAATATTGAAAACACTATGTTGATGAACCATTTTGTAATTCTATGATATTTAAAAACAATATGCAAGTGCCTATATTTTTAAAATATTATTAAAATAAAATTAATTAAAACTAAGAAATATAAAGTATAATAGAATATTTAAAAATTAGAAAATATTGGATGAAGGAACTAATGAAAAATTAGCTCAATAATAAAAGAAGATAACTAAAAAGCATAAAAATAACGAATACTCAACACATTTAAGATTTATTGTAAAATAATTGAAAATCATTATACCAATAATTATTACTTATCAATCTCGTGACAAAATATAAAATAAAATGAAAATGAAATCTTTGAATGTTTCAGATAATAAATCATAGAAAATAGAATATAGTTTCAATATGCTTGTTCAAATTCAAGAAATTAATGAACAAAAATAAAAATTAGAATTAAGAAGATCATAAAATATTATTAAGAAATAAATGGAACATGTATTACATATTAGACGAATACATTTAGTGACATAATTATGAAAATGTACTTGTGAAAGCACTTTTAAAAATAAATACAATTGCTAAGCTAATTAAATATTGGAATTCTTAATTTTTATTACAAACATTTTAACTAAAAGTTATAATAATAATTTAGACTAAAAAATGAATGTGCATGTCGCGAAATGCAAATGTGTAAACGACAAAAATACTAACACAACAAAAAATAATTTTCAAATTGTAAAATTATTGTTACATTAAAATATTAAAAATATTCAAAAAATGTTTAAATAAATAAATAATCTATTATTTGAAAATATAAAATAATAAAAACTATCCATGTCAAAATAAAATTTACCTAATCAGAAAAATAAAAAATTATAACAATAACTTAATAATATCCTCTAAGCAACTTCATTGAGATGTCAACCAGCTGTATGTTAGCAAAAAATTAAATGTCTATCACATTTCATTCTACATGGTTCATGATGAAATGGTTCCTAACATCAATTTGTTTCTCCTTAGAGTACTAGATAAGGTTTTGAGTCAAGCAAATGGCACACTTATTGTCATATTTTATGAGTTATTTTTTGCGAATATAATCCCATATCTTCTAGTTTCCATTTTAACCCAAAATTTTTCTTGAAATCCTCATAATGCTATATTTTATGATTCATTGGTTGCAAATAATAATTCCATGTTTTTTAATAGATCATGAGTCTAAGAGGTGTTTAAAAAATATTGAATAGGTACAATGCTTTTCTTATGTACTTAAGAACAAACTTAATCTTTGTAGCTTTATCCTATGAGGTACTGACAACTTAATTTTGTGACACAAAAACACTAATACTATTGTGCCAAGCAAGTACGAAGACATTCTTTTTATAGATTCTAAATCAAAGTCCTTAGAGCTTCACTAAAATTGATTAAAAAAGTCTCACACTAAAAACTTTCTTTGGTTTTCTTGTATTTAAGTAAAGAACATGTCAACCCTTGGTATACCTTGAAATCTATTCGTTTTCCTTTCATTTCATTGTTTAATGCTTGGTGGAGAGTCTTGAAAGTAGAAATTGGTTTGAAGTTCTCATGGTTAAGCATTTATAACATCTCATTTAAGCACTTTATTTAAGATACAAGGGCACCTTTCTCATATTATTTAACATTCAATCCAAGAAAATAGGCATCTTAAGCCTTTATATTAATCTCAAATCCTACACCCATAAGCTTACTAAATCATTCACATAAGGTCAAGTTGCTTGATCTAAAAATGATATTGCCTACAAAACCTTGGACTAGAACCAGTTCATTAGTGTAGTTCTTGATGAATAAAGTTCAATCTACATTTCCATCTTGAAGTAATATTTCAAAAGAAAATGATTAAGTTTGTTATAACATGATCATTGTTCTTGTCCAAATAATATAAGTATTTAATTAGGTAATGTAGAAGATTTTGATGAGGGCAATGTTGAAAGCAATCCAATTGTTTTGCATACACTTCCTCTTAAAAAACATTTATGAATGTGCTCTTAACATTCATTTGGTATAGTTTAAATACCTTGTAAAAAGTAAAAGCTAATAATGACCATGTTGCCTTCAACCTTGTGATTTTCAAGTCTTCCTTCTAAGTTTAGCCATTCAAATTTATTATAGCCATTTTCCACTAGCCTTTCCATATTTTAAATGATAACCACAAAATAATTTTTTTTTTACTTTTTAATACACAATGTTCCACAATGAAAAACAATAATTTACCAATGACTTTTTATTCTCACAATAATTTACCAATGAATAATTATTCTCACAATAATTTACCAATGTTCCATAGATTTTTTTCAATGGAATTTCTTTTTATTTTTGCTTAGATATTAGCTAAATTTATCACATAAACTCAGATGTTATCCTTCCTCAAAAGGTTGTGTAGAAGGCTTCTATTTTGTAAGATCTTTTCTCCCTTAAAAGTTTAAACCCTCCTACTTCCTCATATTTTATCTCATTTTTTACTTGGTATCCTCTAAATTGGCTCCTCAAAATCTCCATTTTATAGTTAATTTTTTTAAATTAGAAGCCCATCATAATGGCTTATGTAGCCCTAGCCACACCACCTTAAACAAGTAATTTACTTTAAGATAAACTAGTTTTGGATTGGAGTAGCCACAATTCACTATTTCAAACTAACCCTCTTTTAATTACAACTCTTTTGGTCTTCTATATGAATCTCCTTAAATTTAAGAATCCATGTACCCCTTTTGGTCGTCTGTAAGAAGCTCCTTAAATTTAAGAATTGATTTAAGATATGGTAATCAATTCTTCTTAGATTCATCTGTTCTTTTAATACTCATAAATGCATCATATCAAAAATATTTTTTAATCCTTCTATCATTAACCACCAACTCTTAATATTTAAGAACCCTATCCATATCCTATCAAGCATTCGTAGTACATAAGATATGTGGCTAAAAGAAAAAGTTAATAATATAAATAAAGATATAAGCTCATTTTTAAGAAATAAGCCTAATCTAGATTCATGTGTTACAACTCAAGTATTGCATTTCTACAATGCTTCCAATTTTAGGATTTAGATTTTCAAAATCTTTGATGATCATAAAAATAATACGAATTGTATATGTTAAAAAGTATGTCTTGATTAGTAAATAATTTTGTCATAATAAGCACAATACAATTAACCAAAACTAAACTATATAATTAATTTATTTAAAATGAAAAAGTTCAAATTTTATTACATAACAAGTAAATAAGTAGTTTAAGAATCAAACAATAGGATGTTAAGCTCATCCTCAATAAAACTTTTAATATATTTAAAAAATGATTAAGACCATCACTATTACATGTTTGGGTTTTAGGATAAGTAACATGACCAAATTGCCCTAAATAACTTGGCACTATTGTACTTAATAATGATTTGTGGTAACAAATCTGACTTTGATCTTTGGTTTGCATGTTCATAGATAACTAAAACCCTTTCCATACCAATTTAAACTTTTTAAAATTATTTTCATCATTTTTTTGTAATGATGTATATTAATTATAAAATATTCTTAATAAACAAAACCAAAAATTATTTATATTTTTTTAATATTTTATGTAATTATATATTTCTTATGACTATAAACTTTTATTTTTCATAACTTAAGTTACATTTAATTTATTTCATAATATTTGTTGTTTTACTTTTCTATTTATCAAACTTTTTAATTTGAAGTATTTTATAAAAAACCATTTGGACAATTTAATTGAACAATATTTCCTACATTTTTAAATATTTGACTTTTTTTCATAATTTCAAACTTTTTAATTTTTATATGTTTTTTTTTTTACATTTTTGTATTTCACTAATTTTGAAGGTTACGTCAACTAATTTTTGATATATGACATATATATATATATATATATATATATATATATATATATATATATATATATATATATATATATATATATATATATATTGTGATCATTTGAAATTACCAATAGTCTACATTCCTGATTCATGCATTATAGAACTTTTTTTGCTTAAAGTCCTTTCACAATTTTTGTTAATTTGAATGTTCTTTTTACTTTAAATTTCCACTCTTAGATTTTTAATATCGAAATACTTTCAAAGCTCATATTACTATGAATTAAATTTAACTATAAAAATATTTATGTGTTAAAAATAAATTTTAACAAGAAATTAACACAAAAAGTACAATTGTTAGAAAAATTGAAAGAACATAATAAAAATTAATTTAAAAACTATAACTAAATAAATAAATGGAAAACTACAAGTCATTGACCATGTAAGAAAATATGAAATAAAAATTTGATTATTTAGTAAAGGTAAGCATTAAATATGATGTATAATGAAAGACAAATTTTACGTACATAAAAATGTAAATATTTGAAAAATAATATAATTATTACAATGAAATATATGAATTATTCATGCAAAATTATATAAAATGATTTTCATGATGTTAGAAATTAAACGTGCTTAATGTTACAAATAACAAATGTTCAAAATTACAAACAAAAAAACATGATATTAGTGTAATTAAAATATAAAAAGTTGTGTACAACATATTTATTAGAAATATTTTCATCATATAAAGCATAATAAATTTGAAAGGAAAAGGTGCAAACTATTAATTTATTTTAAGCAATAAAATTTTGTAATATAACTGCATGAAACTTTAAATAAATAGTGTAAGTAGGAAACAAAGGAAGGCCATTCCCTTATAAAATTGATTTTGTTGGATATACATAATGCTTATGAGTCTTGTCAATACTAACTAGTATACAAAGAGATGTATGAAACTATTAGTACATGATTCACAAGAGTGAAAAATATATTTAAAAATATAGAGTAAACAGGAGGATGATTTAGATATTCAAAATATGCATGAATATTACGTAATACATAAGAATAAAATAATGGATCATAACAGGTGATATATTAAAGCAAAAGAATTGAGACGACTATTTTTCAATAAAATTAATATTTTTTAAAACTTTTATAGTTTATTATATTAGTTATGTTGAATACTTATTTCTTACACAATATTTTGGTCATGAAAAAATTATTATACTATTTAGTAATTCTTTTATTAAATGTTTCAAATCATGTATATAAAAATTCAGTAGATCAATCTATTATAGAGCTTAATCAATTTATTCTAGAGTTCCTAATGTAGTAATTTCCTATCAAGAGCATGTCTTTTACATAGTACTTTGGGTTAGAATTATTAAACCATTCGCTTGGTACTCATATGACATATAAGTTTATTTTCAGCCTACTCACAATAAGGGGCATTACTTTCCATAATCTTTGCGTGGGATGAAATGTCAATCTCTGTTCGCAAGAGTTGATAATGAAGCAAATGGATAAATAATAATGAATATTTAAAATCTAAATAGCTTAATCAACCATAGGTTTAATATTAAACCAATGAGAATTGAAATCAATTTGACAAAACTGTATTGAATTAAATATGTTTATAAGTCAAATAATTACACGACCTTTAACATGATAATTAGAAAGTTGAACACCTATTATTATGGTTTATTTGATGATAATACCTAATTATTTATAATAAATTTTGTTAAGGGAATTTTAAGATTTTGGATAGTTGAGGTTTATGTCAGTCGAAGAATCTTCATAAGAGAAAATGTTAGATCTTATGAAGCTTATATTCATTAGAGTGACTGATTATAAAGAGACTTATTTTGAATTTAATTTTAAATTTTCACTTTTGTTTTTATTAAAATATTAAGAATTATTGAAATTATTTTAAACAAGGTGTAGAAATTAAACTTCAACATCACTATAATTTTTTAAAATTAATTTTCTTAAGAAATAACAGTCTCCAAATTTTGTGTTTTTTTCTTAAAATCATCATACCATGATCACATCTTTGATAGCCTCTTTCCAAAGATGCAAAAAGTAATTAAGAAAAAAGGGGCTTTTTATAACAAACTTAAGCCTAAGCTTTCCTAAGTATAGAGTTAAGGTTTGACTCTTGAACCCATATTCTACACTATCTTGTCACAGAATCACTCTTAGACCTATTATTTGGTTGTTAGTATGCAGGAGTCATGATCTTTGAAGCGAACCAAGGGATAGCCAATCTCATATTTTTGACCAATTGTGTACGCAAAATAAAGCATATATGCAACTATCCCATCGGCAAATAAACAATGTGTTTCAAAAATTCCCAATTCATTTTGCATATATCGCCTTAAAATTGTTGAAGAAGATGTGCACTATTTGATTTTGTGGAAACATTAAATAATCATAAATTCATTTGCCTTTGTAAAACATGCTGATCCAGATCTGTTGCTTGTTTGCACAATTTTTGTGATTAAAAATTCAAATATTAATTCGTCCTTCAAAAATGTATGAATTTAAATCCAATTGTTCAATCATGTAATTTTCAAGTTTGAAAGGTAAAAATTTCATTCCATTTCTAAACTTCGTATATTTAAATCTGCCTAATTATTGTATGTTTATATTATAATTGTTCAGATTAAAATCCAGAACTCATCAATTATTTTCCTTCATTCATTCAAATATGTTTTTGGTTTAATAGTTCACATTAAAATCTATCACGTGCCTACCATTTACCTTTTATTTCTCAAAATAACTTTTTTATCAAACAATCTATATTAAAATGAATCATGCAGCTCATATTTACCTTGATCAATCCTAAACTTGGAAAATCCCGATTACATTCGATGGATTGTTGTTGTCGTTTTATAAACACTGATGACATTGGATTTATTATAAACTACTATTTTTGAAGAATTATTGAATTCATGGAATTCTACCCAAAACAAACTATAAGAACGTTTGGTAACTCTTTTTAGTCATAATATTTTTTTTAAATTATATTATTTTTAATATAAATTTTTTTTAGAGAATCAAGAATTTGTTGAAGATACAAAATTGAAGTGTTAACACTACTTTAACTATTATATCCATCCATTGTATCCCACATTCTTTGAACTCTCAACTCTCTTATCTTCTCCAATAAGCAAACTTTTTATTCTTTTATTCCTTACTTCATTCAAGTAAAAGCATAATACATTTACACTTGTTTATAATATTTTATCAAACATATGATTACTATAACCATCAAATTCAAATGTGTTGCAATTTTTTCTACATTTTTTATCTCATTGAAATATTGTTACAGCACATTTATCCTATTTTATTTTGTGAGTGTTGTCTATTTGTGAATGGCATATACTAATTAGTTTGATTTTTTGTTTGTCCTTTGTTGGGGCTTCAAGTAAGCATCAATTTGTGCTGAGTCTTAAAAAGTGATATAATTTTTTTATTATTTCTAAACTTCTTAATTTTAGTTTTTACATTAGATATATTCTTTGGAGGATTAGATTCTATGTTATGACAAATTAAATTTCAAAATATTTGTCCACTTTAGAGTTATTTTGTTAAAATATCAGTCTTGAAAGATGTGAACCCTTGCATTCAATATTTTAAACATGAGCATCTAAAATTTAGACTTAGTTAAATAGTTTTTTATTATATTCAAACCATAAAATGACTCATGTCATACATTTACGTATTAAATTTCTCAATCCACTATCAAAATCTATTTGATTATTATGTACAATTTCTTAATATGTTGAACATTAATTTTTTTTAAAACAAATAATTTTTTTAATGAGAACTTTTATTGTTTACTTGCAATTATCTTAATTAAATTTAGAAATATTAATCCTATTACACTTCTTAGACCCATTTCAATGAACCTTGATGAAGCCATTCAAGTTAAAGAGACTCAAACAAATCTATTACGATTAATTAAGGAATTTGAACACATAATATTTGTGTGATGGATTTATATGGCTACATTTATAATATAATTTGGAAGAACTTAGTTGTGCAAAGTGCTTAACATTTTGGTCATGTGTGTTCTTTGACTTAAAATATCCATTTTATTATTCAAAACTTCATCTTTACATTTCATCAATGAAAAGTGGAAATGTAAAGTATTTAATTTATTTAATACAAATAGAAATTTGAAGAACATTCTAAAATTTTTCCACGTAAGTCAACTTTAATTAAAACCTATCAACATTTCAATAATTCCCTCGTAATTCAATTTCTTATTATAGCAATAAAACTTTTAAGCATTATATTTTTGAGATATATCCATCAGAGTTTATCTATCTTAAATTTAATCTAACTATAGAATTGAAAGAGTTAAAAGTTGAATTTGTGTTTCTCCAAAAAATGTTCCTCCCCATAATTTCAAATATAACACTAAGCATAACAGTTATTTTCTTATTTATATGAATTTAATTTTATAAAGTATTTAGTCACATCTTCTAAATAAAGGTTTTACAAAATGAAATATCTAAGAAATATAAATGCATGAAATATGAAATTGGATTGTTGGCTTACCTAACATAAAAAAAATTATTACATGGTTAATAATGATCATTTATTAGATTTTGCATTTTGTACAAATTATTTTTTTGTAGTTCTTTATGTATAAGGATTGTTTTTGATAAATGAATGTCAGCATTTTGATACATGAATTCCTACTATTATCATGTTAAGAAACTTTATGAATGAAAACATGGAATTTTTATCAAAATATTTGATGTCTCCACCATTGAGATTTTGGGCACAAGCATGAAATTAGAGAAAAGCACAATGATTGGCCATGGTTCATTTTCTTTTATTATTTGTCCACCTTTTTTTATCATAGTGACAATAACAAGATCTAAATCTACCTGGAAGATTCTCATCCTAACCTTTTCCACATAAATCTTTTTCTCATATTAATCTATAATAGAATAATTTTCATGTTATTATGTATAATATATATTTTTGTTGATATAATTTTAAATTGTTATTGATAAAATATTTTTTGTTGATTTTTAATTTTTTTTCATTTTTATTTTTTATTTTTTATTTTTTTCAAAATGTGTGCAATGTTTTATGACACATTGAACACAATATTTTGATGATTTTTAGATATTTTGTAGCATCTATTATTTTTTTGTTGTAAAACATACTTTAGTTTCACTTTTGTCTGGCAAATATTATGTTGTGAATATATTTGTAATATTATATGTTATGATTCCAAATTTAATTTAATTTTCTTTAATTTTTTCATTATTTAATTTTTTTTCTTTTATTTGTAATGATATGTAAATCAGGTTTTTAATTTGTTATATAAGCTGGATGTTATATATATTTATTAAATTAAATAAGTTCTTAGTTTGAACTCTTTTATATTTCATAATTTTCACAAAACAAATCTATTTCCTACTTTAATGTAAATTAGTTTTTATCATTTTCTTTGCAATTTTGATTAGTTAGATGTTTCAATAAAACTATAATTCTTTCTTCTTTGTTTAGCAAATTAATTTATATTAGCACATTTATAGGCATGTCTAACACGCAAAAAAATTTCAAAACAAATACGTAAAAAATTCAAAAGTGGCAATCATTTTTATTATCTTAATGATATTAAATTAATTATATTTAAGTTAAATTTTCATTTTCTAAACATATTGTTTATCTCTAAAATACAAAAAAATTATTATTAATAAATATGTCAATTTATGTAAAAATATGTAATTATCAAAAAAATCATGTTTTAATAATTTTTAAAATAATATTGTTAGTTAATAATAACTAGTAGAATTCATTTTTTAAGTAATAAATTAATGGGAAATATGCTATGTAATCAAAGATGAGCATAACTTTATTAAAAAAATTAAAAGAATAATAAATAGTACAATTTCAAATATTGGTTGTGAGGTGAAGACTCATGATAAAACAAAATATAGGTATTACATATTCGTTAAAATATTAGTATATTGAAAAATAATAATGGAAATTTTATGAAAATAATCAATTTAATGATTCTATAATATTTAAAAAAAATATTTTGCAAGTACCTATAATTCAAAGATATTAATTAAAATAAAATTAATTACAAAAATAAAAATAAATAAGTATTACATAATATTTGAAAATTAGTAAATATTGTGTGAAGGAACCAATGGAAGAAAAATATTGATCATATTGAATGAGAGAAATGTGTAGAGGCCTATGAATTGAATATGATAATATAAATTATAAATAAATACCATTTAAATAAAATTATTGCAAGGCAATAAAATGCTAAATAGTCATGGAAAAGATGCACCTTAATTTTAAAACAACAGGTATATTGTCATAAAATAATATACTAAAATATAGATTTACACCATAACTATTTAAATTAGTTATTAGTAATTTCTAATACATAAAAAAAATTAAGAATCATAAAATATTTATAAATATATTATATATGTTATGAAAGGCTAGTTTGTCTTTACAAATAAATATCAAATCTTAAAACATTACTTGTCGTCATAAAGATTTTCTATTAGTACATGTGTCGTAAATGGCATTTTATAAATAAGAAAGTTATAGATGCTAAAGCAATTTGCCACTTGAAAAATAATTAATTTAAAAAATAATTTCAAAAGATTGTAAAAATATTAAACATATAAAGAGATATATCACGAACCTTAAAAAATACTATAACTAATTATAAATATTAAAAATTTATTTTTTCAAAGAAAAAAATTAACAATTTATTAAAAAATTCAACTTTTAAAACGATTTTCATAACTTGTTAAAAAATTTGAACAAAAATTTACATATTAAATATTTAAATAAAAATTTTAGTGAAGTAAAACTTTTAGATAGTGTTATCGAAGGAAAAACCATTTAAGAAATTAAGTATGTGAACACAAATGTTATAACCTAAATTAAATATTTCAATACTACACAAAATCATGTCAATTTAAACAAACATATAATAGAAGTTAAAAATATGTTAGTTATCAGGACAAAATAATATAAAAGAATTACCATTGTATGAATAAATAATAAAAGCTAGATTATTTTATATATAAATACGATATGCAATACGAATAATGTTTCAACAAAGAGTTTTCCTATTGCGTACATAATCTTGGACTTGAAGAGTATTTTATATATTTAAAATTTACATATTAAATATACTAGATTATTTCACATCATTCTTAACTTTCAATCAAGAAAAAAAGGAAAATTCACCCATTATGTTAATGTCAACCACTACACCAATAAGCTTACTAAGTTATTCACATAAATCAAAGTTGGTTGATCCAAATATGATATTGTCTGCATAATCTTGGACTTGAAGATATTCATCAGTGTAGTTCTTTTTTAACAAAGTCTTATATAAATTCCTTTAATAGAGTAATTTTAAAGTAGAAATTTACAAATATTGTCATACCATAATTTTTTTGTCTTCCGATCTTCTTTTAAAATCTTTCACATCTTCCAAATCTGCCAGTTTTTTAATGGATAAATTCAATAAACACAACTTGAGTAGATTCCATTTCAACTAAGGCTTCCTTTTTAAACTGCTTATAGGTTTATTTATTTGAAGAATATGGTACACACATCGGCTCCATTAACATGGTCTTTATTCACAAATTTCTATTGTACCTTTTGATGTAACACTACCATAAAAAAAACCTCTTCTTATTCATAGTTTGTTTGATAATAAATGTATTCAAACAATTAGATAAATATAACATCTTGAATTATTAAGACATTATGGATTGGAGATCCTATACCACAAAATGAAAAGTCATAGAAGCTATCAATGCTTTAAGAGGATACCAACATTGTTAAATTCATAACAATGAAGAAGCCCAAATAAGTATTTAGTACACAATTGAGAGATAAAAGTTATATTTGCAACAAATATAAACAATATTATTATATTAGTAGTTGTGACATGCTGATGGCCAAACATTATTGTCCAAAACTAGTACGATAATATGTGCAAGGTTAAAATGAAAAATATTTGTAAGTAGAGAGGTTGATTTAAATTAAATGAGAATGACATTATCTACCACAAAAATACATATTTTCTTATTATGAACACAATTTTGGCAAAACAATAGGTCAATTAAAAGTTGATAATGATGTTATTATAACCATATTTTCCTTTTTTTGTTTCTCTTCAAATTTTATTTTTCCAAAATCTTCCACGTGTTTCGAATCTACCATTTTGTTTTGATACATAGTTCCATCAAACGTTGCTTGAGTACATTCTTTTACAAGTAAGGTTCCCTTGTTAAATGGTTTAAATATCTATTTATTTTTAGAATACCATAAAGAGATAGCATCGATTAACTTGGTTATTTTATCTCCAATTCTTTTCTTACATATTAATGTAACACTTCCATTCAAAACATGCCAAAGTTTTCATGTATGGGCTTCTTGTTATTACAAAGTACATATAATGCCTTCATTATAATTTGTTTATTGATAAAATAATTCAGACATTAAGATAAATAGAATAACTTAAATTATTCAATCATTATAATTTGGAGATATTATATCACCTAGTGAAAAATTAAAAGTAGATACCAATTCTTTAAGAAGTGCAAATGTTTATGACATATAACATAGAGGAAGTTTGATTAAATATTTAAATAGATAATTGAGAGATATGTGTTATATCCATAACAAATAGATGTAACTTTGCTCTTGACATTTTGGCATATCCATTGTATGAAGTTGTTGTCCCAAACCAACAAGCTGACATGTGGAAGATTAAAACCTAAATATTTGTAGGTTTGAAAAGGAGGTTCGTAACCCCAAAAACTCATATTTCACTTACTAAGGGAACATTTTTGATAAAACATTATATTACTTAAGGATTCCAAACTTATGTCTTACTTTTGGAAAAGCTTTCTTAATCTAGTGAATTCAACTAATGTCCAACATAACATTTTATGCTCAAAGTGAAAGTCAATGAAAGAGAATATTTAAAACACTTAAGAATATATTAAGACTGCAAATTATGTTTTAAGGACAACTAAGATAAGTATTTCACTTTTAATTTACAATAACAATTATGTCTAGCATAGAGATGACACCATACAAAGTGCTATATAATAGGATGGATTGATCATCATTATAATTGTATGAACAAACTAACAATACTCTAATTGATTTAGATATGATTTTATATTCTATTAAGAAGATCTAAATAATCAAAACAAGAAATTAAAAGGAATCAATTTACTCCACAAAATTTATGATAAGAACATTAATAAAGTGAACATTTAGGAAGAGGAAAATGTATTTTTGAAGGTAACTCTTATGAAATGAATTACAATATTTTTAAAAAGAAAACAATTAAAGACAAGGCATTTTTTGCTTTTGTAGATTATTGTCAAAAGTTGTTTTGTTATTTAGAACATAGTTTTGTCATTATCATTGTTAGAGTACATCATGTATTTTGTTTTTCAAACTTAAAAAACTTTTTGCTAATGGTACTTTTATATGTAAATATGATCAAAGAAACACAGTGGTGTATCCAAAATTATTTTATAATGAAATGCCAATGGCATTCTTAACAAGAGAAATCAAGAAAATACGAACAACGAGCACCTTGTGGACAAGTAATACTAACAAAGAGATACTTGGAAAGTCAAGGAAGAGAAGCTTTAGAGACATCCCAACATTTTGTGAATTTGAATGATTAAATGTTTATATGGAGGGATGTTTACAAAATATCAAAAAACCTTTAAGATTCATTTAATGCTCACTGAAATAATGTATGTGCATGAAAATTTATTTTAAATGTCATGAAATGAAATTTGCATATGGATATTTTTGTATAACATCACAACAACAATTATTTGAAAGAACTAATAATATGGAGAGGAAGTCAAATATCAATGAAAAAAATGAAAAAGAATTTCAAATAATAATTCAAAATGAATTGCATGAGGATATGTCATAAAAAAAATCCAAAATATATTATAAATAACATTAATTTAATTCTAAGGGAATTTTTAAAGAAAAATAATGAAAGTGTCAAACTAGAAGCATATGAATTTTTTGCTAAAATAAAGAGTTGATGAAGTAGTTTTTTTTGAAATTCGTCAAAAGACTTTTAGATGTCATTTATAGTAGAATGTGTAAGAAATACAAATTTCTATAAGGTTTATATCACAAGGGTCATCTAACAAAAAACATTTATATACCAAAAGAGGAGAGCATCAAGAAGACTCTAATCGATAAATAAAATAATATAGGGAGGAGTGAAATACAAAATTTTTATAAAGGATAGGAGGAGGACAAATAAGATAATTTTGGAAGTACCTTTAAGAAAGATGAGACTTGTTGTAAATTATGACCAAATAGTTCCATAAGTGGATAGAATGTCCCAAACATATTGTAGAATAGACACATTATCAATATCAAGTGATAGTAAATAGTTTGATTATTATTTCAAGGAGTATTGGATGGTTTATGCATTGTGTTATTAAACCATAGTTATAATGCTTTGTTTGGTGATAAAATGTCAAGTTTTACTAATGAATTTTTTAGTAAAATAATATGCAATGTTGTCTTAAGATCTAAAAAATTGGTTCAAGATCATTGCCTTTCAATGTCTACCTTTCCCTAATTTGGTTTAAGTCGCAACCTCACTAATTTTCTGGCCTATTTTCAACTGGATGCTTAACTCGATGTTACCAGACCAAGTTGGTCTTTGTTGACCCAAGTGCTTTTGCACTTCAACAACTTAGGGACTAACTTGAATTTTTTTAATTAAAAAAATTTAACAATAATTAATTTTTTTATTTATAGTTTAACAATTGACATGAAGTTTGGCAAACATGCATTACATGGAGTTAATAAAAAAGATTGAATGTGATATACTATCAACTAGCTATGTCTGCAACCAAATCCCATGTGAGAGATAAGGATCAAAGTTGAGAGACGTTGTACTAGAAGTTTCGTTAACTAAACAAATTCTTACTTACACTAATGCCCATAACTCTTCACCCACCATTTTACTCTCCTAATCTAATCATCAAATCATCATCTGCCTCAACAAGGCTCTAAATCATATCTTACTATCTTATTACCCATTTAATCCAAACTCCCCATTAACCTAAAAGCCAAAACCTCAGTGCCCTTTCTATCTTTGGTACTCTAAACACTAATGCTTATGAAACTCTATGATGTTATAACCAAAAAGATATCTTCTTTTAGTGATTGTCCTAAATTTTTTATTTTATTTATGTGAAATTGGATGTGATAAAAACAACTTTGTATGATTTTATGCTTAATCCTTAAGATGTTGTCACCTACATAGTTTAATAATCTACATTACAATTTTGAAATGCTAATCTTTAAATAGTTCTAAAGTATCATGCACTCTACCTAATCCTAATTAATGCGCAATATCTTTTCATATTCTATAATAATCTATTGAACATCTCTTGTATTATAGGCTCAAATTTAGACTATCAAAAAATTCTAAATCAGTTCTGCATCAAATAGGCTTCCATTAATAATAACACTTTTTTACTATTGCCATTAAGAGCATAGCATTTCAAACCACATCTTTGTTACCTTTGGCTAGCTTGTAGTTTCTTTTGCAAAACACTATATTTTTACCAAAGGCAAAGTAAAAGACATTTCCCTCAAGTTTACTGCTTGTTCGACAATGGAGAGGTACGAGTTACCTCAATGAAAATAATGCAATATAGCTTACACAATTATTACAATAATTTATTTAATTTACAAAACAAATAATATTACCTAATAACTAAATACTATGAAAGGATGTTGCCAAATTAATATATAAAACGTCAATATAATAAAAAAGTTAAACAAGTGAATCTAAATTTAATATCGGTAAAGCCAACTTTCGATTTTCTTGTTTTATATAAAAAAATGACTTAATAATAAAGTGATTACCATTTTCTTCCAAAAATTACTTCCATTTATATGAATCAAAGGAATATATGAAAAATCAAGAAATTCCAATAACTCAATCTCATTCTAAAAGATAATAATAAGTATTAAATTACAATTTTATACAATAAGTGCCTATCCAATTTATTCCATTTTGCATATCTCAATGTATATTACTTATGCAAGTATATTATAATATACAATTAGACAAACCTACTTTAACTAATTTCTTAACTCTAGAGAAAATATTGTATAATGCAAGACTATAACATATAATACGTTGTATAAGAAACACACAATAGTAATCATGAATGATTGTGATTACATGAAAATTAGGTAGAACAAAAATTACACAAATAAGACCAACAAATGCAAAAATCATCAAACCTAACTCATATATAAGTCTATATCATAATGGGATGACATTAGTATTGCACTAATATATTTAAAATCTATCTATATATGATTTGTAAGATTTATTATATTAATAAGATCATGTAGTATAGTTTTACAACAAAGAACATTTCAACTCAATTAATCTTACTATACTAGTATGACCTTAACATCATAAAAGTACCAAAACATTAGCTCACTTATAAATTAAGTCCTGACTCTTAACACATAATCTACACTAGCAATGACTTTATTGTATTTATGAAACATTTCAAACTTTACGTCACATCATATCTATTAGCTTCCCATTCAATTATCGAAAGATTACATCATATTACATAATTGAACAACTAATAATGTTACATAACGTCAATATTGGATGTAACACTCAAAAACTATTATAATGTTTAACATGAAATAAACATAGCATATTGCAATATTGTCAAGTATGTCATTGCCAATAAAGGCAGCATATTGGATCACAATATATAAAGCTTTAATAATAGTAAAAAAACTTTTGTACTTAAAAACATTTGATAACATAAAAAATTAATTTCATGTGCATTAAAATATAACATATTATGTAATATCAAAAACATTTATGTTTCATATCAATTTGTAAAATAACTAATTTTTCATAAATAAAAAAAGAAACTAAAAAATTGTAATTCAATTCAATAGTTAAATTTTAAATATAAATATAATAAGTAAAAATATATTAAAAAATTAAACAATATCATCAATAAAATTAAATTAATATATTAAAAAATATAAACTTTTACACAATACATGAATAATAAACCTCTTTATACTGCATGCTAAAATCACCTACAATACAAATAAAAGATTTTAAAAATTGAAACTTATACAAAAAAATATTAATATAGCAAATATTTAAAAATGTAAATTTTATTATTATAAAAAGTGTGCAAAAAAGTTAGTAATGACATATAAATATATAAATTAAAATAAAAAAGTAAAATAATAAAGGGAAAGTACATGAAAAAATAAAAAGAATAATAAATTAGTGTTCATTTTCTCATATAACCTTTTAAAGATATCTGTGATGATAAACATGGGGAAAACTAATGAATATGTGAGCTGAGATTTCCTCTTAATGTTGAATATACTTTTTACTATTCAAGCCAATTCTAAAATAATATTGATCTATCAAATTAGACTCTAATCTCTCTTTTATTTGTAATGCCATATTCATTATTTTTTGTTCGTTATTTATGTTTTTGTTAGTGTAATAAAAACTTATTTTTAATAATTTAAATATTTTAAATTTTTTGTTATTTCATTCGATTTTATGAACTTAAAATATTTTATTTTTTTACATATATGTGCTTTTTATGATAACACTTATTCTATTAAATCACTTTAATATCATGCATGTTTAATCATCTTCTACTTTTAAATGCAAAAACGTTTTTTGCAATATTTACTCGAAGATAAAGAATAGTCAACTCAATTTTTTATCCATAGAATTTGATAAATAATTTTGATTTTTTTGTTATTTGCCATAACAACTATGATCGATAATTTTAAAGTTTTCTTATATATATTATGATATTTTCAATCTTTCTGATGATACTTCAACTTTTTCCAAAAAAACCTATATCTTTAATTTAATCCTTTTAAATATTTAAAAGTAATGACGCACATTTTTTATTTATTTTTTTCAACACTCTATGTAATGGAATGTTGTACAAATCATACACTTTTGGACTATTTACCAAATAGTATACCTATTTATAATGTGACATATTTATGTCAAGCATTTCCTTTATTTTTATTTTTTTATTTTTCTTTAATTATATTAAAACTTTTTAAAATAAATTTATATAAGACAAATAAAATTTGATATTAAATTTTATTTGGACAAAACATTCCATATTGTTGTAATTTAAATGAAATTTTGTAATTAACGAAATGATTATTGTTATAATTGTTTAATGTTTTAAAAATTATTTTATACTATGTAAAATAGGTTCTCGTAATAGTGCAATGATTGAAAATAAATTATTGTAAATTAAAAAATGTAACTTTAAAAGTAAATAGATACGCTTCATTTTATACATTCAAATTTTTTTAATATTATAATCTGATCAAATAATACATCAAACTTCTCAAATAATTGTTAAAAATTACTATTATAGAACTTATGCTTTTAAGGTTTTTAAAGAACATGCTAACATTTTTAATAAATGATATAGTAATAATTTAAAAACCATAACCATGGAAAAAAGATAAATAATATACAAATATAAAAAATACAAAAATAACAATGATAACAAAAAAGTAAATTTTTAAATTTGTTGTATAAAGCATGATGCTAAAAAATTTAAAATAAAAATAATAAACATAATATTTCAATAATAGTAATAGTAGTAGTAGTAATAATAATAATAATAATAATAATAATAATAATAATAATAATAATAATAATAATAATAATAATAATAGTATACAAAAATTCAAAACATTAACCTTATAAATTATATACACAACATAGGCATAAAAAGTGATATCTATAAAATCATTTGGATAAAACCCGAATGCATTAAGCAACTATAATGATAGGACTTCAAAAACAATCATTTAATGCATCAAAATTTACATTTTTGAAGAAACATTCTATTTTTAAAAAGGAAAAACACTTATAACAATTAATAGTAATTTTTTTTATATAAGATAGATATAAATCAAGAAAAAATGTATGATGAAATAATTTTTACTATAACGATTGTATTGTCAATTGTTCACTAAAACATGAAAGGCTTATATTTTAAAAATTAATGTTAAATAATAATTCACTGAACTAAGATGTATAAGTTCCATAAACAATTGTACAAAAAAATAAAAAAATTATGTAAATAATATAGCAAAGTAATCAAATAAAAAACACCAAGACATTTGTTAAAAAAGGACAAATATTAAACATGACATATAATGAACCAACTTTTCAATTAATTTTAGTATAAAAAATTTGATAAAAAAAATTAATAGTCCATACATTTTTAAAAAATACATCAAAATAAATAATTTTTAAATATCAAATGAAATAATTGAATTACCAGCAAAAAATAATATAAAAAATCCTTACATGATATTGCAACTTAAAGAAAGTTAATGTTACAAAACAAATTTCAAAATTACTAAAATACACTAAATAATTAAGGTAATGGAACAATTAAAACATTAAAATTTAAATCTATATCTTATTTACAAAAAAATATTCTTATCATGGTAACCATAATAAATTTTTTACAAAAAGTTGTAAATCATTAATTTATTTAAAACAAATAAAATGTTATATCCTAAGTGCAAAAAAGTTAAATAAATATCATAGCTGTGAATCAAAGGAAGGCTACTACTACTATAAAAATGATTTTGTTGGACATAGATAATGCTTATGAGTCTTGTTGGGACTAATTAGTACATAAAATGATGCATGTCAAGTATTAGTACAAGACTCAATATAGTAAAATAATATACTTAAGGTTAATAGAGGTAGAGGATGGTTTGGACAATTAATGTGTGTATAAATGTGAAGTAATGGATAAGCTTATAATAATTGATCCTAGTATGACAATGCAAAAAGACAAGAGGAGAGCTAAGATGACTATTTAAAGATAGTTTTCCCACTATTCATTTCTTTTATTTATATGTTCTTTATTCAAGTAATTATTCAACAACAAAATAGAATTATTAATAAATTTTTTTTCTTATTTTAGTCACATTGATCCATTGTTTCTTACGTCATTTTTTAAAGATTAAAAATCATTATGTTGTATATTAATTTTTTTGTTGAGTATTTAATATCATGTATCTCAACATCAAGTAGCTTTATCTACTATAGAGCTCCATTAAATGATTCATTGGTAAAGCTACAACTGAAATTAAGTAATTGAGTGTTGGAGACATTGCTTAGGAATTGCTTAACTTCAAATTTTAGAGCTAATAGACGGAGCTCTTAGTGTAATAGTTTCCCATCTAGAACATGTGCTCTATAATATACTTAGGGTTAATATTGTTAAACTAATCACTTAATGCTCAAATGACACATATGTTTACGTTTGCCTTACTCATCGTAAGGGGCATTGTTTTGTGTGATCTATATATAAAAAAAATGTCAATCTTTATCATAAAAATAAGTAGTGAATAAATTACTAAATAATAGTTAATTGTTAAAATCTAAATAGTTATACTAATCATAGGTTTAATCTTTAAACATTAAGAATTGAAATTATGTTAACACATACTCTTCAATTTAATATGCATATTGATCACACAATGTCATGCCCTTTAAAATTATTTTTTTTTAACACTAGTTGTGATGCTTTGTTTGATGACAACGCCTAAGAATTTCCAATTAATTTTATCAAGTGAAATTTTAGATTTTTAATTACTTATATTTATGCTCATGGAAGAACTTAAAAACAGCGAATGATAAACCCTACGAACGTCATCGTAGTTGGAGTAACAGATCATTATGCAATTTATTTTGAATTTAATTTTAGAAATTTTAATTTTAATTAAAATGCTATGCTTGATTAAAGTTATTTTTGAAAAACACAAAAATCAAACTTTTTTATCACTAAAATATTTGTGTAAATTAAACATCTAGGAAACCATAAGATTCATAACTTTCATAATTTTAAAAATCATCTTACCTTGATCTCTTCTTCAAAAACCTTCTTCCAATAATGCAAAAAAGTAAATAAAGAAAAAACGCCTTGTTCTAATTGGCCAAAGCATTTACTTTCGTAAGTAATGAGTGGAGGCATGACTCCTAAACACATATGCTATAGTATCTCATCATGGAATCACTCTTGAACCATTTATGTTCTTATTAAAAAGCAAAGGTCTCCAAAGTGAATTAGGGGGCAGCCAACCTTAAATGTCTGACTACTTATATACCTACAAGTAAAGTTTATATACAACTACCTCACAATTAGAAAAACAATGTTTGAGAAAAATTACAAATTTGTTTTGCATATACCACTAAATAAATTTTAAAGAAAATGTGCAGTATTAGATTTTTGTGGTAAGGTCAAATGATCTAAAATTCATTTTCTTTTCTAAAACACGTAGATCTAAAACAAATTGTTAGAACCTATAGTCATCATAATGAAATGTTCAAATATTCATCATCTTTTCAGAAATGTATAGATTTAAATCAAATCATCCGGTTTTGTAATTTTCAAAGATCGAATGGTTGAAGATTCGTCTTCCTTTCTTAAATTTCTAGAATTCAATCTATCTATCTAATTATTCATTTTTATGATATAACGGTCCACATTAAAATCAATCATGTATTTAAGATTTACCTTGAATCAATCACATTAATTTGGGATTTAATAATTTACTTTAAAATAAAGCAAGTGGCTATCATTTACCTTGATCTAATTACACAATTTGCAATATAATGATCTAGATTTTCAATCGTGAGGCTCTCATTTTGCTTAATCCATGCTAGACTCAAATAACAACTAATGATGCTTTATGGATTGTAATGGTTATTTTATGAGCACCATTGAGCCACCAAACCCAATATTGATTGTGAACAACTATTTTTGAATAGTTATTGAATTCAAAGCATTCCTTTCATAGTGACTAATTGGCATGTTCTACTTCTTTTAGTCATTGAAATATGTCCATAAATAGTAGAACTTTTAATATAAAAAATTGGTGAAGGAACAAGAACATTTCAAGCTACAAAATTTAAGGCTTAGTAACTTGTGCTAATTATTATTTTCGATTATTTTGTCCGTCATTCATTGAGCTCCAACTCTCCTTTTCTTCATTCAAGTAAAAGAAAAATACATTTGTGCATTGTGATATATTTTATCAAGCATAGGATTGTTGTTTGCATCAAATTGAAAACACTTGTTATAATTTTTGTTTTTCTACAAGTCTCATTTCATTAAAAGATTGCCATAGCCCATTTATTTTATTTCATTTTTTTGTGCATTATCTTTTTTTGAAAGTCTTACACTAACTAGTTTATAGGTTTGAATTTAAATTGAATCACTAAAGATTGTTTTACTTTTTTTATTATTCTAAATTCTTTATTTTTCAAATTCTCTTTAAAAATTTAAAATACAATTAATTAATTTTTAAAAAATTAAACTTACACAAAAATTTTTAATAATGATTTATTTGAGTTAAATAGATAACCTAAAATTTTTACTTTAAAATAGTTTTTAAAAATACTTTTTTAAAAGTCAAAATATTTTTTCAAGCAATTCATCCATCTTAAAAAACCAAGTTGTTGGTTTATCCATAGAGAATAATTACTTAAATTATTACTTGGACAAGTTTTTGCAAACATGCTTTTGAAGTGAAAACTAGTATACTCATCTCACATACTAAGTTTGTACAACTTTTTACACATGTTGATTAATAGAACAAGTCAATGAGCTTAAATTTATAAAGATAAATAAAAATTTAAAAGCTCTGATGTGTAAGGCTTAACTACAAAAATTTGATGATTTGAGAAGGAGTAGCTTCTTGCCAATAAAATTTATATTAGTGGAATATTTAGCAGAGTTTTGTTGAGATGTCAAAGATTGATTCATATTAGTTACTTATTTCATCTTCAATAGTTAAGTATTTATTGAAAAAAATTGATTTTATATGTTAGAAAGTGTAGAGAAGTTATGCAAAAAGCTAAAATCAAATAGCTTAAAAGTCTTTATAAATAGGTTAAAATAATTTTTTTCAAAACAACTAATGTAATGGCTAAATAATAAGCCATTTGGTGGACCAAGGACATTAGTTCCAATTGGAGGCAATACAAACCATCAAATCTAATGATAAATAAGTGGACGAGTTACGAACAGTCTGACAAATATAGATTTAATCTAGGCCTTCTAATCATGTTGGATGAGATCTTGTTCAATCAATTCAAGAACCATAATGGTAGAGTTTATCTCATTCTTTGGATTAAAATAGGATAATTAACAACTACATGATTCAAGGATAAGATAAAAAGAGTTTTAGTTATCTGATAAGTTAAGACGAAGCTCCAGCTATCAGATCTAAGAGTAAATTATATGAAATCAACATAATTAGTAATCACTATTAGATCTAAGAGATCAAATAGACGATGGGATGGATGATCATCATTGATTAATAAAGTGGAGGTGAGCCCCATTGTACAATAGGAAAAATGCACGATCAAATAGAGGTAAGTACTCCCAATTTTGGATGCATATGGGCATAAGAGATTTATTCCCACATTACAAGAATGAAAAAATATTTGGACTTTATAAGCACTCGCATGGGGCTAGCATTCATTTCTATTTGGGGTTGGCTACCCCCTTGTGTGCATAAAAATTCATCACCTAGACATACTAGTAACATAAAGGTCTATATGGATCTGACCTGACCCATACACATACTTGGTTCATGTACAACCCAACTCAAACTGATGCTTTACTCCGTCTTGTTTAGGAAATCACAATTAGCCAAAATGGCCTCGTCCTAATTTAGTTACAATTATTTCCTGACCTGAGACTTGCAAATGCCTGCTTGAGCTAGCCTAGCCTGAGCGCTTTATACTTAAGGAGGAGCAGGAATGTGGTAAATTTTTTTTATAATTTTAATTTTGAAATATTTATATAATTAATTTTTTTATTCAATCTTGTATGAGCAAACAAATTAACATGAAATTTGACAAGGATAAGATTTAACTAAGAAAAGGGTTATATGATTAAAAAAAGGAATCCTATTCATTTGTGAAATTAAGGAGATGACTAAAATTTTGATACATGAATATGATTTCAAAATTAAAAAAAATGAGTAAAAAATTAATAAGCTAACTTTTATAACAAAAAATATTTTAAATTTGATGCATATGTCTTCAATCCTTGAGGCTTGTTGAACAATCCAAAATACTTTGAAGATAACTAGTTCACCATCTTTAAAATGTATGGCTTATTCTTTATATATAAATCTATTTTACACTAAACAAGCCCATTAAAATATAATATGAAATATTTAAGACTTGACTCATCAAATACAAATGTGACCTATGAGCTTCCTTTAACAAGCCATCACTTTTTGTGATCATTATATTCTTTATTGAAATATTAGGATTGCCACTCAGCTGTTTAGCAATTAGAGAAATGCACATTAAAAAAATTATAGTGTATTAAAAAAAATTAATAAAATGGATACAAAGAAATATAGAATTTAATTAAATAAAAAATGCTATAATACTTTTATTTATTCTTTGAATGTTGTTACATTTAATAAAATTATGAATTTAGAAATTTCTTTTAAAATTTTTCATAAGTTAATGGTAACATAAAAAGGTACATTGTTTGTTTAAGAAATTAAAGTAAATATGATGACATATGATTAGGAGTTATTCAAAATGCTTTCTAATGAATCTATTAAAAGAATGTTTATTTGATTTATTAACATTATTAGTGGACTTGCTAGTTTGGGATTCACTATATCTATGAATGAACATGTAAAATGACCCTTAGAATTTTTCCAAAGGACTATAAAACTTCAAGATTGCTACAAAATTTTCTACTATAATATTGGATGACTTTATAGGTGAGCAAACAACTAAAGAACTAGAGATAGAGAAGAGAAAGGAAGAAGAAGGTTTGATTAGAAAAAATAAATTATAAACAAAAAGTAAACAATAGCATTAATAGAGAAGAAGATACCTTAAAAGAGAAGAATATAGATGAAGATAGCATAGCTCTAATTTTGGAGTGTTTTTCTAAAAGTTTAGGTGTTGTAAGAAGATATACTAAGAATGGTCCAAAAAAGAGGGAAGAAAATGGGAGATTTTTTGCCATGAGTGTGACAAACTAGGACATATCAAACAAGTAGGTCCTATGGTGTAAGATGGAATTAAAAAAGAGAAGAATGCAAAGACAAAGAGTAATTACTTGAAAAAGAAAGCATTGAATAAAGCCTAAATTGACTTCCAGGAGGTTAACAGAAATGAAGAGAAAGAGATCAATGATGGGCTATTTTTTATGATGGCTTAAGAGGATGAACAAGAACAGGAAACATCATTAAATGAAGCAGAGGTAAGTTATCATAATGAAAAATAACCTCCAAAATTAATTTATTTGTGTAAGGAATACAAGAAACTAAAACAAAACAATAACAAATATTTAAGTCTTTGTGAACATAGTAAAGATTAGACTGATAGGTATATACTATACGTGTAAAAGGCTAATGATGTCTTAACACAAAAAATTAAGCGCATTTATCATTAGTTATAGAATTAATGATATTAAATCATTCAAATATACAAGTTCATTATTAAGTGGAAAACTTATTAGATGAAATATTTTTGTTTCTAATGCAAGAATACTTCATGTTCATTGGGATAATGGAAATGTCAATATTTTACAGGGTCATTATAGCATACAAATTGACTACACAACACATGCAGGTGTTATTAATGATCATATTTAATCTAAATTTCCTAAGTTTGCATCTTAGTTAGGGGAAATTATAGTTCATCTACTCAAAAATATGCCTAACCTAAAAAGGGTTGGATTCATAAGACAAACAATTAGTTTATAATTATAGGAAACTTTTTTTTTTATGGACAAGTAAAACGTGTGATTTTTTGATAGTTGATGTTTAAGACACATGACTAGAAATATAAATTTATTCACCCACAAGAAGCCTATGTTAAAGGAAAAGTAGTACTTAGTAAATTTTTAAAGAAATATAATAAATGAATAAGTATTATTGAAACTTTTACATTTTTATTGCTAAAGTTTATTAGTTTAAAGTTTGAAGTATAATTTTCATAACATTAGTCAACTATGTGATAGCAAGTTTAGTATTTTATTTGATTTTGTTACATGTAAAATAAGTAAATAAGGAAATGTATTAGTTATTATAACTAAAAGAAATAGCACTTAGTTATATGATTTGAATGAAGTAAATAGTTCTCAAATAAAATTTTTGTGTCTTATGTTAATGACTTTAATTTATTGTATAGAATACTTTTTCATGTTAGAACACTTACCTTTAGAAGAATGATTAAATATAACTTAGTAGGACATTTAACAAAATTGTCTCTGTAGTTGATTATGTGTGTTTCGAACTTTTTGAAATAAATTGTTTGGAAATATACACTACTTGAGTATAGGACATACGAAATATGGACTAGGTGTATTAGATGACTATTGTAGGTATACATACGTAATTTTATTACAAGAAAGGAGTAAATTTTGTGCACAATTTCATATCTTGATAACTAAAATGAAAATGAGCTCAGTTACAATTTATTTGTCATTAGAAGCAATAATAGAAGTGAATTTAGAAGTGAAACATTTATTGAATATTTACTAATAATAAAATTTCACAAACATTTTCTAACAACTTTGACAAAGGAGTAATATCTCTTCTACATTGAAGTGAATGTGAATAATTTGATCCAGTTCAACATATATATTGCATTACTGTTATTGAGAATTGATCAATCTAAGCATGATTTTCTAACAATCAATGTAACCTTTTCTACAACCATTTGCCTTTTCATTTCCTTATCTAAGTAAATAAAGGCACAATGGATGAGAGGTCTATAATGTACCATTGACTGATGTAACCAATGAATTAACTCATTACTTCCCACCTAAGATTGGAGGGACACTTGTATCCATCAATTGTAGTTACTACATTAAAGTATTTAATTTCTATCCATGGATCTTTCATTTCCTATAATATTTAAGTCACCTTGTATCAACGTGTTCTTCATTTAGCACTTGAGTTTTGCATACACATAGGTACAATAGGCACCATCTTGTTTCGATGGATTACCAATAAGCAAGTCAACTAACTGCTCATCTTCATTTAAGGTTTCACAATGGATGCTTTACATCCATAATAGCCAAATCTCATTGGATTTTTTTTAATGTAGTTCTAAATTTCAAATTTCTTAAATATATTATGTAATTAGTTATTGACAGCTATAAGTTCTGTGAGGGCAATTAAAATTACTGTTTGTGCTTAGTAGAATAAACTACCTTACAAAGCTCTTATTTGTTGTGCCTCTTATACCACAAGCTATGATGTTATTCAATAAAAGTGATTTGTTATGAAATTTGAGAAAATCAAGACATCTTTAAATCTTATTCAAAATAAGATGTCTCTTTAACCATTTTTAATATTTCTCTTCGAGTGCCGATTCTAAACTAAGTTGAAATCTACCTTTTTATATTACATTAGACTAGAATTTGTTGATCTTTTAAGTTAGTCATTGTGAAAAATTTTAAAATGATTGTAAGTGTTTTTGTTGATAATCTTTATTGTAAGACACAACTAATTCAAAAACTAAACATAGTTCTTTATTCAATCTTTAGGTTTTTCCTAAAGGAAATATAATTATCAATAATCTGGTTAAAACATTCACATTCTTCCATGTTAATTCATTTGTAAACTTGGTTTTTCCTAAGCATGTGGCAATTCTACTACTAAGTGTATCAACTAAACCATTTGTGACATTTTATACTCCTTCCTTGTAGTGGAAGAATTTCATTATGACTCAATATTTTTTCATACAACATTCCTATCTAAAATGAAACTATCAGATTGGAGTCACTTTTCACTTAAAATGTTGCCTAATTCATAAATAATTGTTTAGTGAGATTGTATTCATTCATATTTGTTGGTGGTTATTTTAGCTTGCATATTTGATGACATTTTATTTTTTTTACATTGAAGAAAGGTGTGACATTGGCCATAGAAGTCAATTTAACAACTAAGTTAGCATATCGAATTCATTGCCATAATCTATTTGGGTTTCCAAATTTTTTGTTACCCAAATTCAACTAGGTAATTCCTTCAGTGGATCCACTTCAACACACAACTTGTATATGCTTAGTCAAGTTAGGTTCATAATAGATATAGTCACTTGTATAAGAGTTGTTAGAACCAATATATGAAGTACAAAGCTACCTTATTGAAAAACTAAAACGAAACCTAAATTAGAGCTAATGTTGATTCAGACAACATTCACGTGAAACTCATGATACCACTTAAATGTTGTTCTCTTAAAATCATTGATGTTCCATGCTTGGTGAAGTCAACATCTCAAATAATCTATAAAATCTAATTAGTACATTTGAGTTATCCTAAAATGATACCTTTTAGTCATTGAAAAGTTTATTTTCATAAACACCACTAACATCCATTTTGTATTTGGAAACATCTATGAAAATTTCTCATTAATTCAGGCCTGAATAGTGTGTCAATTTTTTCAATTTCTTCTTCATTGAAAATAATTTTTTGTTCACCATTGAAGGTTCACTTTGGTTGATTTGAACTAGTGAAAGTTAGCTACCTTGCAAACAACCTCAATAATTGAATTGTTAAGAAAGGTGAGGCCCTCAAAACCTACAACAAAAACTTGCTAGCCTACTCACTTATTATAAGTAAAGTATGGCTGAGTTTAAGAACTCACCTCCAGGTGTCCCAGTTACTCCATTTTAACTGAAAATTAACATTATTCATTGATAATATCACAACCTATTAATCACAACCACTGACCATTTAACTTTTGGTTATTTACTATTGTTTCTCATGTATTCAATAAATTCAAAAAGATTATTCGAGATATAGAATATTAAGTAGTCATCCCTTAACAACAAAATAAGTGTGTGCATCAAAACTTAACATTATTTGCCACTATAAAATGGGTAATGGTCATGCCTTCTTACATGATAACTTGTCATGAGAACATACACTATTTCTTACATGTTTTGAAAACCATAACTAATCTATGCCAAACAATTTGTTGAGATTTAAAAATTTAAGATTGGGTTAAATACTTATGAGTCAAGATTTTTAGTAATTAGAAAACAATACACAACATATATATATTTAAGGATTTAGCATGTTAGTTCATTTGGATTCCTTATTCAACTTATTTTCAGTAACATAGGATTCATCATTATCAATTTGGTGAGGCTTAATTTTTTGTGAAACAAAATTAATTGAATAATTGAGTAATATTCACAAATGATTATCCTTATTGATCATATAATCTTATAGCATTATAATTTGTTTAAATAATTATTACTAGATGTTTGAATTTGGGAACATGGACAATTCTTGAAGCTAATTATTATGAATACTATTTTACTAAATTTTATAATATCTAGCAAATAGTGGTAAATAAATTGTCCAATAGTACTTATATGTAAAATAGATTTTACAGTTAGCCTATAATGTCAATGACCATGATGAGATAATATATCTACTTGCATAGAATAGATCCCAAATCAAATAGTTCAAGAAGCTAATCTTTATGAGAAATAAGGTATTTCATTATTAATTAAACAAAGTTAATTTCAATACCTACAATAGCTTATATGTAGGGAGAACTACATGATTTCCTTAGCTTTGTATTTAGGAATCCCAAAAAAACTTTGTATTTGTTAGAGATACTAGTGTGTGGTGAGTGTTAAGTTTTTTAAGTTCGCATCCAAAACAATGTCACCTATGAATTTGAGCAAATTTACTTGGAATTGAGCAAATTGTTTTCCTCCAGGAGTAGTGTAATAAGATTTGATGTAGTCTATAGAAATAAATCCATATTACCTTTGATGATACATATGTAAAGCATACAAATTGGTCTTTGATGATAAGGCAATTTCATACATAACTTTTCTCACTTTAAATTTTTGGAGAGTTTGTAATAATGCATGCATATTTATATATCATGTATATACTTAAACTATTTTTGACCAAATAATTACATTCATAAAAATGAAACTGTAGAATATTTTTTATTCTTGAAATCCAAAGTTTTCTTTTTGAGCAACCTATTTTCTAATATCAAATGATTGAAAATTGAATGAAGTTGCAAGCGAACATTGTCTTAGAAATTCATTTTTGCAGGTAATTCATTGTTGAAAGAAATCTTCAAATAATCATCAAGTGTTAATGATTCATATTTTCTTAAGTTAATCACATTTCATGTTAAGGTCATTAATGTGTTTCTCTTGCAAAGTGCAATATTTCTTTGCAAAGAAAATATTTCTTCTTTTTTTTTGCAAATTTAACATGCAATTCACCAATGGAAGAACATTATTCAACATAAAATTAAATTTTTAAATTAACTTTGTCACATGTAGAACATTTACCTCAATAATGAGAAATTATGCAATAAAGTTGCATTGTATTTTTGGGGCTTCTCCTTCTCTTCCATTTCTTCCCTTTCTTCTACTTCCTTTTATTCATATTACATTTTGTATTTTTTATATTACCCATCAAAAACACACATTGCATCAAAGAAAGTTTTTTGCATTAACATTTAAGTACAAATATCTTATGATATAGCACAAAATAAATATTCTATTGTTTGAATAAAGTTAAGGACTAATGTTCATAAGAAACATTCATAATAAAGTTATGAATATTTCAAACAATTTCCTCAACTTTAAAACAACTTTTTGGACATAATAGTTGGAATGGACATTGCCAAAATGAAAATTGTTGACACGTGAACATTGGTGGGTACTTGAGCATGCTCCCAAATGGGATTTTGCATATTTAAAAAATTAATAATGTAATGTTCCTATAGAGGATCTACTCTATGATGTTAGGCTTATGGAATAGAGAACCTCTCTAATCAAACTAACAACCCACTTTGATAAAGCCAAAGAAGGAGAATTAATATTAATCAATTTTTTAATAATCCAAAATCTTTCTTGATCTTTATTTTTAGCATTTTTGTTCATAAAAAGAAAATATGAAGAAAAGTGTAAGAAAGTAAATCACTTAAAAGTTTTAAGATATCAAACCATTAGGCCAGATTGAGCATCCACCACATAGAATTTCATAACTCAGACAATGTAATCACTTCTTCACTTAACATGAGCAGTGCAAGAAGGCTTCAGATCAACTTTCTTTAATCAAAACATTGTGTTCCCAATCCTGTAATAAAAAGAATACAAGTAGCATTTACCTTAATAAGGAACTTTACTACCAGCCTTGGAGTAAATCCTTCCAATGTCTACTAACAAAAGTCATTACTTTTGAACTAAATGTTGTGGCACCATGATGACTCATTGTAAGGTTGCTACTCATCTGCTCATTAGAAAGTCTTTAGTTAGGATCTTTCCTTGCACATAAATGGAGCCAAGGGTTTTTCAAGTGTGCAATCATGACGAAATTGAGAAAAAATTAACCTTAATTTAATTGAACAGATATGCAATAAATATCGCTAATTAATTGAGATTTGAAGTTACAAAAGAAAATCATGAGATCTTTATGACTTTGAATGTATGAAAGTGCTATGTTACAGTAGTAGAGGAAAGGACTTTAGTTATCCATAAATGATATTTTTTTTAAGCTCAACTAAAAGAGCACCCATTAAATGAAATGATCTTAGATGATTGAATACAATTGAAATCCACCATACTTTTCTTAACAACATTATGGGTGAAAAAGGAGGTCTATATATAGGAATTTTAGTACTCATTATTTCATCCAAATGGTTGTATGGAAATTAAGTAAAAATTCCTTTTCCCTCATAATACATAAAACTCTACATATATTTCCTATTATAAAAATATTGTTTACACAACAAAAGCATACCTTACATCACTACAACTTATTTCACATGAATATTGACCTACCATATAGAAGCTACATCTAGAAGAGTATTTAACACTCCAATTCTTCTCATCGACGAGAACACACATCAAAAATATCCTATGCATGTTGGCATCGTGCATTGCACTTCTAAGTAATAATACTCACAAACACAATCCCTTTCTACATGAATGACTCTACCTACATATCATATGCAAGTATCGAGGGCCATGAAGATCGATGTTTGATACTAAGTATTGTGTATTTTACTAGTTATGTATATTTCATAACATTATCATAACAAATGTTTGCATTAGACTTTATCTTTTGTATAATTTTAAATTATCATTTTAACATAATGTTAGTCAATTCAAACAAGTGTCAAAATCAACCAGATGATGCTTAATGTGCCATATATTTGTACTATAACATATTGGTGTTTTTTGAACTCTACTAACCAAGTGATGCATAAGTCAAGTCAATTGAAGCTATGATAAGTATGGTGTGATCTTAACATGAACCTTTTATATGACAAAATTACCTAAATTGTTCAAATAGATTCATTTTTTCCAAATGACTTCACAATTGATATGATGAATAATAATGACATAATTAATAATTTCTTTATGCAATCCATGAATAAGGATATTTAGCAATATAATTTATCAATTTAGGGTTGTCTTATAAAATCATGCACAAAAGATTCTTATGGATTATATTGATGTGCATTTGTAAGCCCTTAGTTTTTATAAGATAAGCATTAATACAATCTCTACTTTTGGCCCCCCCATTAGGTCCCATGGCACTCTTCGATACCATCTTTTAGATTAAGGCCATTAAGGAACTTTTTGAAAGGTGTGGAATTCAACTCACAAGATGTGATATAACTAAACCCAAAATAGAAGTGAATTTTCAATTATTAAAATTTGGAAATACTTTGGTAGAGTACTACAATGGATCACCAAACATTAATATGAATGATTGAAACAATTGAAGAATCAAGAAATAATAAATATAAATATGTACTAAAGAGATGAGCTGGCTTAATATAACATGGGTTACCAAACAAAACTATGGAGTTTATTAACCATTATGATGTCAAGCTTAAGCATATTAGTACTTATCTACTCCTTAGTAAGTGTAGAAAGTTTTACAATTGCTACTTACATAAGTTAAAGGATAAAACCCTCTCTAGATTTTCATGAACTCAAATATTGCCCTCATAACCATTTTCTTACAAGAACTCGACCCTCAATTCTTTTTTATAGTGTCAAACAAAATCTTGACGCTAAGCCCTAAGACTGCTCTTCATTTCTTAAAACAAAGCACTAGATTGGGACTTCCTTTTTTTTAATCAATGTTAGAACAAAATAAAGAGCACAAGAATTATATTCTAAAAATAAGAAAAATAATAAAATTCAATGTACCATTTTTTGAGATATAAAATAATGACTCATAGCATAATAGTTGAATCACTATTACCAAAGAATATTTTCAAATTATTTTATGAAGCATATTCTGTTATAGCAATTCTAAGATCTTGAAAAAAGCACATCTAAGCTTTTTCAAAAAAAGTAAGAAAGTCAAGTATTAGTAAAGTTTAGAAAAAGAACGTAGTAGGCTATGAAATAACTTTATAATTTTTCAAACTTAACAATTGAAATAAAAATTTTATGCTAAGTATTACAATATTAAAATTTTCTTTTACACATAAGTAGTATTTATTTTTGAAGAATGTTTATTAGTTTAGCTTTAGAATCAAATTGTTATCCTTATGGTTCCTTAATGTTTACATCAATGCTTGACCATAATGTGATAATTTCTAAACTAATTGCTATGCTAAAGATTATACCTCTTTGCAAGTTCATTAACCTTATCAAAAAATTCACTCCCTTCAACTTTTATTTTCTATGTTCAACAAACTATACCATTTACTTTCCAATTTGATTTTGTTAAAAACCTAATTTTCGCTAAAGTTTTATTCTTATTCATAAAATTATTTGAGCCATGTTAAAAAATGCCATCATATTAAACTTGAAATTACTATGAAATGGTTTGATGTTCATCATATAAAAAGTAAAGTTGATGATAAACATTTTTCTTTCTACTATATATAAACCATGAATGTTCTTTAGTGCATTAGATTGAATAGCACATGATTAATGAAGTTCTTTGATGGACCTTCAACAAATCTACATCTTAGAATTCAACTATTGTTATTGATTCTAATCGAACTAGGTGGTTTATTGTCCATAAAACACTAATTTAAGTAGCTAATTAGATTATCAAATGGGCAATCCAAGTAAGATTCTTTTATCAATTTTTATTTACATGAATTCATTTTGTACTAATTCCATTTCATAGACATTTTCTTACAAAATCTTGGATTTTTGAAGATGAAATGTACTTGTAAATATGAATATTATTATTTCACTGGAAGGCTAATATTGGTATATACCAAAATTCAAGTTTTCTCTTAAATTTTTAGCCTAAGGCTTTACATTATTCCTAGAATTTAAAGCTTTTAGATCAAGAAAGGTAATAGGTTTATATTCAATTCTATTAATGCTTAAAATGAATTAAAAGTGCAGGTTTGAAATAAAGTACAATTGTAGTTCATGACAAATCTAAAATTCAAAAATAATTTATCAATTACATTAGTACTCACTAGTATAAATAATGTCTTGAAGAAAAACTAATTCTATGCTTTGGGATCTCAAAAATCATCCACATCCTCAAGCTTATTTTATATCTTTCATACCACTTTTGCAAGTTCTACTCTAGTATCACTTGGTAGCATATGATAAGAATCATCACTTATCAATTTCTGGTTAGCTAAATAAAAAAATCATGCACTAGGTATACCTTAAAATCAAAACCATAATCTACTTAAATAGTTTTGTGTAGTCAAAAATATATTTATCCTTTGGAGCACATGGTGTGAAAGATACTAAAATTTTGATGATGTTATATCAAAATGTGAGAAAATATTACAAATTAGAATTGTCCATCATAGCATAAGGCTCCCTGAATATATACATGTAACACTAATTGATACATATAACAGTCAATAGGGGGTGATTGAAATAAGTTTATGAAAATATTTCAAAATTCACACATTAAAAAACCAAGTTTTTTTTAAGTTGTAGTGAATAAAATTAAAAAATATATATTAATAAATATTAAGAGATAAAATGTAAAAGTAAAGGAGGAAAAAATATTTTATATGTTTTGGCTCTTACCAAATAAGTTAATATCTACAACCAATTCAACTGGGCTTAGCTTAACAAAACCTTTTGCTCTTTTGTAGTAGTTAGTGAAGAAGCCATCACATCATCTACCATATCATCAGAATTTAGGCACAACCCCCTCCCTTGAGATATGTTTGTCCTTGAGCGCTACTATTTCAATAAGATATTTGTAAGTCTTAAACTACAACCTCATGTAGGATGATATGATAAACTTTTTCTTAGCTCATAAACAATTGAGAAGTGCTAACAATATATTCAAACAAAGGATTACTCAAAGATGTAATAGGTTTAATTTTAAAACTTAGGAACATTGCGCAAGCATAATCTTTCGTAAAAACTAAAGACTTGTACTTATCCTTAACATTAGGGATAACAACGTAGAGAAAAAATAGTTCTAAGATCCACAACATGAATACTCCCACAGTTGGTGAAGTTGCAAGCTAAACACAAAAGAGAAGTTCATAGAAAGCCAAGAAAAATCTCTAATTCACTTGGATAAACTAGAAAATCAAACTTAGTTATTAATTATCATAAAATTTGGAATAAAGTGATTAAAAACTTCCTTGGCAATTTGATGCATTTGTGAATGTTGATAATGAGTTGGGATCTTTTTTGAGTCACTTGCTATCCTTCTAAGAAACCTCTAAAAATACACTATTGGATTGACTATACATGGAACAATATTATGAATCAAGATTAAAGACAACACTTTGTTACTTCATCCAAATTTTAATACTTAAAACATGATTGAGATGGTCATGTAGGTTAGCATGGGTAGGGGCAGTATTACAATTTTTTGTGATAATGGTGATGGAATACGATGGATAGTAAAGTGAAATAGTTCAAAACTTAATTTTAAGCCTTTTTAAGGTAATTTTCAAATAAAATTTGCATTAACAAAATTATGGGACATTAGTAAGGATTTCTTATACTACACTTAAAGCTAAAAATATCTAAACCATTTTAAATTGATTTTCAAATAACTTAAACTAAAGTGTAGATATAAATTGCTATACAAATTAAGGAAAAGTAAACTAAAATGTTTAATAAATAGTGGTTAGCCATAGCTGACCCCATCAATGACAATGATAATAGAGATTAATCAGAAGTAATGAGGCAAATATTGGCACTACTTTAAGTCCAAATAAGAGTTGTACACCTCTAAAATGAACCTTTATGTGAAGTATGAGATGCTACTACATCACACTCCCTAGGATAGTAAGAGCTTAACTCTGTAATTCTATGATGAAATCTCTGAAACTTCTTTAACATCTCTATGTTTAGGTAATGAAGCTTCTACCCAATAATCCAAGTGTCATTAAATATGGGATGTTCTCACGAATGTGCCAACATTTTTATTGCACCTGATTCTATGTTAAATGTGTTTGATTATCTATAATTTGCTCAACCTAAATATCAAGTCGCTAGATGTTAATAAATGTATTAGTTGGATAGGTTTTCTTGGATATAATACCAAAGGCTCAAAAGATTAACTATGCATTAGGCATTGTTCTCCATAAGAGACAATATCTTGAATAGTAAAGATTATGTTATTTCCATGATCTTTAGTTAAATCTAAAACATACATGTTAATGCTTAATCTTTTTTACAATTCTAAATGGTCCAAAATTATGAGCATTTAATTTTATAAGATTTTATAATGGGAATCTCTTCGAACTCATATAGAACATTTCATAATCATCCTCAATATACTCTCTTTGTTTCCTATGAGCATTTACTAGTCATTTATATATTTCATTATTTAAATTAATTTGTTCAATATTATGTCAATCTAATGATAAAATGTGATGACAAACTCTCAAACCCAATGTTTTATTTTTTTAAGCAAATTTAGTGGGAACCAACAAAAGATCCTAGGTTGAAACTATTTGATTATTATGTTTTGAGCAAAATTAATGAAGCTTTAGTTTACTACTTCTTTTTGCACATCTATCTAGGATTTTATGTTAATAAAAACTTTAGCTTCATTCCTATTTAGTGACAAAGTGATTTGTAGAAATAGTTAATAAATGTGATATCATAATCTAAATAATTGATTAAGGAAAGTCACGTGGTTTCACAACTTAACCATGAAATATCTTTAACATATGTGAGATAACTAATGAGTTATAGTACTACATGAAATAAGTCATTTTATAAAATATATTGTCAACTATGAATATATAATAATTCTTTCTAATAGTTTTATGTAATCTTAATACAAAGCCTATAATTATATATTCCAATGTTCAGGTGGAATAGGTATTGGTGTATATGCACTTTGTCCACAATTATCTAGTTTAGTTATGACACAACTTCTAGATTAGAAATAATCGACATATCTTGTTTGGGTAACCTTGGACAATACAATAGATTAGCCTCATCTCTTATGGTTTTGTCTTGACCAAAATGTCCAATTAGAACTCTAGAACATATTTGCTAGATAGGGAAATCTTTAAGTGATGTGTGGGAAATGCTAAGTTATGATCCATTTGATATAAAAATCATTTTTCAAATAATAATCATTGGGAACTTATTATGGAATGTATTGACTACTTGATAGATATGACTTAAGACCTAAAATCACAATATAAATTCTTGACACATTGAAATCTAGGAACACTTATAGTAATTGTTGAAAGAAAACAAACATCATGACTTAATGCATTTGTTGCTTTATTCTCCACTCCCACCTTATGTTTTAAAGAAACATAAATTTTTGTAAATATTCAAACCATTTACCATGCTAATGACGTCAATTAATTTGACAAAAATAAAGAATAATATAGGTTGAATATTCTTAAGTTGAAGTGCTTCATAATTAAAATAAAGAACAAATTCTTGGGATAATAGATATTATCTCTAATATCTTAGTGATTAAATTATCACATGATATTTTTTTCAAAGGACTTTTTCTTCCTTTTTCATTTACATTTTCTCTAATGAATGTGATAAGAGGACAACTTTTACTTAAGACCTCACTAATGCCAATTCCTTAGGCACACTCATCTTCAAAGGTGTTGAAAAGTCTAATAGTTTAAGAATTGGAGCTTGATTCACAGCTTCTTTTAATTTAGCAAAGCTACTTTTACCATATTTGCCAACCTAAACTCACCCATTTTAATACAATCTACAAATGAGGCTACAATCATGCTTAGTCCTCACATGGTCCATTTATAAAAAGTGGCAAAGAAATGAAAGTTATGAACCTAATGTAAATTAGTTGGTGTTAGCAATTCAAAAATGGATTTAATCTATTTAGGATAAGTAAATAATTATTCATTTGGAACTATAAAATCTTTTGATATTCTTTTCATAAAAATTAACAAGTTTAATTACTAACAAATAAATGTTGTTCATGTAATGTAGTGCATACTTATCTATGATGTCTTAACTATTAAAATGTGTTAATGTGAAAACTAATATATAATCAAAATAGATAAGTACAAAATGACCTTAGGGCACAAAACTTGAGTCATAAGTCTTATAAATGTACTTGGTATATTGAACAATATGAATGACATAATTCATCATCCATATAGTCCATCTTTTCTTTTAGAAGTAGTCTTACATTCATCACTAAGAAGATTTAAACATAATAGTATCCACCTTTAAGATCTATTATAGAAAATATGGTGGCACCAACTATTTGATCTAACAAATCATCATGTGTAGGAATTGGAAACCTATAGTTAATCATTGTTTTGTTAATGGCATAATATATATGCACATGGACAAAGTTTCTTTATTTTTTGGAGTAAACAAAGTGATGACATCACATGCTCTAATACTTTTCTTAATAAATTCCTTTTGAATGAGATCATTTACTTATCAAGTAAGTTCCATATGAGCAAATAAATTTAATCAATCATTTAGTAAATGTGGTAGTGATGTGTCAAAAACAGGATCAACAGTATGCAAAATATCTCTTAATAATTAGAGCATTTAGCAAGTCATCAAGAAAACCTTCACAAATTCTTTTAATAGGGGTCAAACTATGGTGGTTGGGTTGTTATACTAATTAAGATTTCCAATTGTCATAAACAAGATAACTTCACCATTTCTTATATTCCTCATAATCTCGACTAGTGAAATGAAAAATTAGTTTTTCTTTTCTTTTACCTTTTATCTTTTTCTTTTAGAGTATTTAGGCTAGAAATTCTATTTTACGAAAGTTAAGGATAAATGTTCCATTTATGGTAGCATCTAAATTTATAACCAAGGTCTTTTTGAAATAAGGCCACCTATATATATTAAGATAACATTTCACCATAATTCTTCAAAATATAGACCAAAAATTTATGAAATACAACACCTTTGTGTTTGTTAAAATTGATATCTTGTTGATCCAAAATAGTGAGTATGAGTGGAGATGGTTTGTTTATGTTTGGTCTATCTTTTCAAGAGATTCTATGATGTGAAAATGATACAACTACCACTACCTAATACATTTGCAACTTTATTCTTAACTCTTATGTTTTAAAACAAAAGTGAATTCTTGTAAATATTCAAACCATTTAGTATGCTAAAGAATTAAATTCATTAGACCAAAAGAAAGAATACAATAAGTTGAATATTATTAAAGTAAAGTGTTTTATGACTAAAATAAAGAACAAATTCCTGGGATAATAAATAGTGTCTCTATCATCTTAGTGATTAAACTATCACATAATATTATTTTTCATAGGAGTTTTTTTTTTCCTTTTTCATTTAACTTTTCACTAATGAATATGATAGGAGGACCACTTTTAGTGAGGACTCTACTGTTGCTTACTCCTGAAGTAACTTCAAGGAGGTTGAAAAGTCTAGTAATCTAAGGACTAGCTCTTGTGTTTTAGCATCTTTTAATTTTGTAGGGCTACTTCTAACACTTTTCATAACTTAAACTAAACCTTTTCAATATAATCTAGAATTGATGCACAATCAAGCTAAGTCCTCGAATGTACCAGAGATAAAAAGTTGGAAGGTTATGAAAACCATGAATATAATCTATATTAGTTCGAGTTGGCCATTACAAATGGATTATATCTTTCTAGGATTAGTAACTAATCATTGTTTTGGAATTATAAAACCTTTGAATGACATTCTTTCAATAAAAATTAACTTTTAATGGATAGAAAATAAATATTTTTCATGACAATGTAATGCATACTTGTTTAGTATGTCCTAACAATTCAAATATGTTACAGCTATAAATGAATATATAATCAAAATAGATAACTACAAAATGACCTAGATAAGGAGACAAACCTAAGTCATAACTCTCACAAACGTACTTCTACATTTGATAATGTTAATGACATCATAACCATTCATATAGTGCATCCTTTGTTTTAAAAGTAGTCTCACATTTATCACTAAGTAGATTCTAACAAAATAGTATCCACTTTTGATATTTATTTTAGAAAATATGGTGGCTCCAACTATTTGAACCAAGAAATCCTGTTACTTAGGAATTGGAAACCTATACTTAATCATTATTTTTAATGGCATGTCTATCTACGCACATAAACTATGTTTCATCATTTTTTGAGCAAGCAAATGGGGCACAGCACATGCTCTACTGCTTTTCATAATAAATACTTTTCGAGTGAGGTGTTTTACTTATCAAGTAGGTTCTACAAGAGCTGATAGATTTAATTAGTAAAGGAATTCAACACTTTTGTGTCTATAAAAATTGATATTTTGTCGATCAATTATATCATGTATGGGTGGAGATGGTCTGCAAATGTTAAATCTAACATTTTGGTAGCATTCTCTATTATGACAATGATACAACTATTGTGTATATAATGATTTTACAAAATTGATCTTTAATTCTAATGAAGATACAAAATATTTCAATTCATCACCAATCTTTAGTTATTCCTCATGTAATCAAAATGCATCTCATAAAGGTTATGGTAATTTATTATATACAAATTTTTAATCTAGTGCTTGTAATTCTACTTCAACATCCTCATCTAGCTATATGACCTCCTCTTTCTTAAAATTATTGCTTTCTTTCTTCTCTTCTTTTGTACTTATGTGTAAGACTCTTTTGGGACACTAGGTTATGATGTGCCTATTTATGTGATAATGATAACATTGTACTCTAGCTATAGTAGATGGTTTGTCCAAGGGTTGGATTCAATAAGCTATTAGTATTGGTGATGAGACAGTTTATTTATAAAGTGGAACTAATAGAATTAGTGGATGTAGTGCTATGCATTTTAGGGTAGGAAGTGGTCAAAGGAATATAACTCTTACAAGTAATTGACATTCTAATTCATAAGCCACTTTATATGCCTTTTTTAAACTAACAGTATTTCACAAGTATAGCTCAATGGAATATTCTCTCTAAGCTTAACTCAAAAACTAAAATAATGCTACTTGATCTAGCTTCTGAAAATCACATTAGAGCATATAATCCTCAATGTTAGTAATGTATTTATTAGAAGTCTTTGAATATTGGGATAAATATTACCATTCATCTAAAAGTGTACCTAAATAAGAGGTGAGTGCATATTTAGCTCGTAGACAAATCTTTAGTTCTTATCACCATTGTGGTATTACCCACTTCTAATCATAAAATTACCTTTTTAATATTCGAATAAAAAATCTAGCATGTGATAGGAGCCTAAGTTTTTACAAATTAGTACTTTGATACCTATTATTGTCATACCATTCAAAAAATGCTCCATTCTCATTTCCTAAATTTGACATACTTTAGTGTCTAAACTATCATCAAATATTGCAATTCTTATTTTAATAGTGTTAGCCTTGTGACCTAAGTCAATATTTAATTTTGTTAGGTTCACTTTTAAAAGACATTTCCTTTGTTTTAGAGTCACTTGTCATAGGCCAAATTAATATATGGGTTTTACCATATCTATTTTAATTACATTGTTCAAATCAATCTATGCATGTTTCAAAGGTTGCTCTTAGCTCTTGCAATGAATGAATTAGTTCTATAATTACATGTTATGTTATTAAGTCCATAGATGAGTGTAGTGGCCAAGAATCAAACATTCCATAATATTATATAGACCTAGTAGTCATAAACAAGTGGGATTAAAAAGAAGTTTGCAATTTGGAATGATAAAGATAGTGAAAAATAAATAAATCATGAGATGTAATAAAAGAAGAACATATAAATAAATAAATGTTATGGCATTGGACATAGAAAGAAGATTTTATTTTATTTATTTTGTAATGTTTTTTCATATAAGTTTAAATATTTTTTAGCAATTAAAAAAATGCATAAAATTTAAAGATATTAGTTTAACGATAAATTAAAAAATCATGCAAAGTTCTTATAGCAAAACATTCTTTGATACCAAGTTCATATATAATTATATAACAAAACTTACATTTAGGTCATTAATAATTGAAAAGTTCTTAGGCTACCCAAAGGTGTTATAGGTTCATAATATAAAATGTTAGTATCATTGGACAACAAAAACCTTTCATAGAAGCTTAGGACATACACTGATAATTAACATTAGGAATGTTAACCTAATGGAAAAGTGATTTTAATAACCAACCTGTAGAATACTCAAGTTACTAGTTTAGTGTCAAGATGAACAAGTGGTGATTTTAGAAAACTAAATAAAAAAATCGCATGATCATTAAGCCCAACAAGATATTTGGACAAGATGATTGAATTCGCAAAAGTTGAAACTAAGCGATTAAGAGCATTCTTAGTGATTCGATACTCTTGTGAATACTAGATAATTTGTTAGGATCTCTTTATTTTGAGCCTTTAACTCTCCTTCCTAGGCTACGTCTAGAATCATAGCACTATATTGAATGTACACAAAACGCTTTCATTAAACTGGCTTAGTGGAAGTACTTTGTTATTTTATTCAAATTATATTACTTATAATATTTTTAGCATCAGTATTTATATAAATTTCATGGCTGCATGATAATTTGTTAGTCTAGAATATGTAAGGGTATTTTTGAAATATTATGGAACATATTTTACAATTTTAAAAAATATATGTAAAATTTTGAAAGTTATCACAAAAAATAAAAAACATAATCTAAATTAATTAAAAAATTTTGATTAAAATGAAGCATAATTAAGTTGACATAAGAAGCTACCAAATTGGCATGTGCATTTTGTGAATTAGTTTAGTGAGTGGCCAGGAGGTGGCCAACGCGATCGGTGCAGTGCCGGTGGATAGACACAGCTGCATGCCAAATCTAATTTGCAAGTCAGCATGAGCTAACAGATGTACATACATTGACAGCTTAGAAAATTTCATGGATTATAGATCAACACTGGTTAGTGTGTTTTGAGGAGATGAACGAGTTTGAAGAGTTAAAGTGCGTCGAGCAGGACACATGAATTGACATTAGCAATAGTAGAATTGAAAGACGATAGCAAGCAGTAGCTGAAAGAAATCCCACTAAAAATTTTAAGCCTTTTTAACATTATTTTGAGACCATTTTTTTCCTAATAGAATTTCGATGCTCTATGAGGATTTCTTGGATAGAATTAAAATCTAGAAGTATTTCAAAAGCTACCAATCAATCTTCAAATGACTTAAAACTAAATTATAAATACAAATAACTTGACAAATTGATAAAAAAAATTAAAAAGTGTGATATACAAGGGTCAATTATAATTGGCCCCACAATAGAAATGACATCAAAGACTAACTAAAAGTATAGGTAGTAAACTTGAATGGCTCATAATTTGAGTAAAACTAGCATGACTCTAGGTCGAACCCCTGTGTGATGTATGGAATGCTACTCGTCAAAAATTTACTAATATTTTTTAAATGCTAGATCATAACTACTCAATGAGTTTTTTAAAGGGTGAAGTTTAACTTGGTAGATGAATCTAAAGAAAAAAACCAAATTTTGCAATATTTTCTTCAAAGAAGAAATAATTTCTAATTTTATTACATATTATGTCTCGCATAATTTTAATGTGGATATCGAAAGCTTATATAGTTTTTTAAGGTGTGCTAATAACATAAATGATCCTCATAGCTTCCATAATAATGTTATACAAGGCTTTATTTGTGTGGCAAAGAGAAAATGAATAATTTGTGTTTTCAAAATTTTGAATAATTAAATATTGATATGTAATTTCATTGGTGGGTGATTATATTGATCAAAAGTTATATAGTTTTATTTATATTTATTACAAGTTATTTCTCTTAAAATAATTTAATCAATATTTTCACCATTACAAGGCTATGTAAAGCATTTCTCAACCTTTTCTTTTATGTAAAAATATTACTACATATTGGAGGTTACAATAGTTATAGTTTATATTTCAAATGCATTATTATTGTTATCAAGAATTCTGATGATTGCGGTTGATATGATTGTGTGACGATGACCTTCCATAAGCTTTTGATGTGGCGATGCATGTTAATGTCATATGTTAATCGGTTACCATTCAGTGATTTAGAGTGTCTCATTGAAGTATTAGTGTGACCAATTAAATATATAGGTTGGAATGAGTCCAATGCATAGAGATATCCTAGTGGCCATGATTGATTCCACATAAGTTATGCATTGAACTTGTATAAGGACACATAAGACTACAATGGCTTGTCTTGTTCTATAGAACTAATATATTGTATAATAAGAATCATATGACAAAAATTTTATGAAAATATTTATGAAGTGGTAAACCAAGATAATTGAGGAACTAAACTACAAAACTTGACACAATGTGCCCCATTAGATAAGTTTAATTAACATATTAGTGTATTATTATAACTAAATAATCTAACACAAATCAATGGGGTTTCAAAGAAAACCAAATGGTTCGTTCCATGCCATATATTTAGCTAATGATAATCTTGCTATGAAGTAAGATATCATGTACTACATTGATGGATTTCATGATTGCATGACATAAAAAAAAATTAGAGTAAATATATTTGTCTAATCCTTTCTAACAAGTGGTAGCATCAGAATGACCTTGTCGCAAAGAGGAAGCACAACATATAGATTTGATTTATCAGCATCGAGAACATGTGTAAAAGATGATAGTCTTGATGTGAAATATTATACTATGTTGATTGATGATTCATATTGAATGTGCTAAGCAATTACCCCACACCAAAGTAATCCAAATTGAGCATTGGATCATTATTAAAATGTTTTGGACCAATCTAAAATATCTATTTTTGGTAGCCAAATTAGCTAGCAAATATATTGCTATGAAGTAAAATATAATTCAACACTGTGATGAACTCTGTAACCATAAATGTTGAAATAGTCAATAAGTGACACCGTATTTGTTCAGTCATTAATGACCACATAATTATGGTTGAAAGACATAATAAAGGTGTAAATAATCCAAAAAATAGAGTTTAATGTATTACATAATTAAGTCTAACATACCAAACTAATGCCATTGAACTAGTCTTTACATAAAGTTGATTGGGAGGATGTGCTGGCCAATGAATGAAGGAATACTAGATGCTGAGGATGTAAAACCATCTTGTGTAACTAAAATTGATGAATAATTATGTTAGCTATTGGATCAAATGACAAATAAATTTTTGAGAAAGGCATGGCTTTTTTTCTCATTCTTTGAATATATATCTTATTCCTAAAAAGAACAATAAATTTGATAGGTAGTTTCCTAATTCACAAATTTAAATAAATACAATAGAAAAAAATTTATTATAATAGTAGTACAATATGTAGTCAATTTACTTTAGCAGAAGTAGTCATAATTGTGTTAAACATTCTTTTGAGTGTTTGCTAGAATCAAGTGCAAGTTTAAAGGGTTCATTTTTATGCAAAAAATTATGATCTTAGATATAGGAAGAATTGGTATCATTTGCTAAAATTGAGGAACTCTATGGATATTAGTTTTGCTGATATGAAACAAGGCACATGAAACAGTTTAATTCATTTTTCCTAGAATATAATTAACTTGAGATGAGTTATGTGAACCCAAAGTAGTTTATGAAAATTGATTTCTTATTCTAAAATAAAAGATATATGATAAAGCCTAGTGGTCTTCAAAGGTTTTAGTTAATTATTTGTAGTGCCAATTGCTCTGTAATTTCCATAAGAACAAATCAAAATTAGCCTTCATGATTGTGTAAATGCATTTATACATTCGACTATGGAGGCATCAGTTTGATGACTTTCCCTATGATCATTACATAATATATCAAAATCTCTCCACATCATTCTTAATTAAAGATTCACAAATTTTAATAATTTGTGATGAATTTATAACCTCTAAAAGAATATAGTTAGTACTTATTAAAGCATACTAATTTTTTACTGTATTTCCTTGAATATGTGTTAGATGTGAACTACATTGCAATGAAATTGATTCATTCAATCTAGTTGGATTAAGATATAGCAAGGATTCCAATGCTTTTATGCAACATTATAGAGATTAATTAATTGTTCAGTTCTATAATGATGTTTTTGCAATGCCAAATTATCACATAAGTGTAAATAAAAAAGCATTTCAATGGCTTCAACTTATATATATTTTTTAGATACTATAAAAATTGAGAGTGCTTTAATAGCTTTAGCAAATAGTCTCTAATCACACAAACACAACCAATAAGGCCTCACTTCCTTCTAGTCAATCCATTAGAATTTAATTTGACTAAATCCATTATTTGGGGAGTTCACTAAACAACATTTTTATTATTCAATTGATCTCAAAAAATCAAGGAAGCTATGCATATTTTAACATTTGAGGATCTATTCAACTTCTTTACATAATTATGCAATATTTGAATGTTGAATAAGTATTACATCAAACTCAATTTGGGAAATTACAAGGAATATTTTTCTCATTGAATTATTTTGAATATCTATCTTCTAGATATTACAACATATGAGAGATGGTAGAACACTAAGTCCTTCAATAGCTATTGAGTTTCTTTGATTACACTTCCACCATTGTAGAAGCATTTCATGAATCATGATGTTCGGTTTATTTGATGCCAGGATTCATTACAAAGGTATTCCATAAGATTTATGTGAGAGTATTTATATGCAAAAAAGGGAATTTTTCTAAAATTGAAATTCATCTTACCTAAGTTCAAAAGATAATCATTTATTTAGGATCCTCTACTTTGCAATGTTTTGGAAGGTTGAAACTTATTCTACATTATTTTTTTGTAACTTATGAATGAGGTAATTAATTACCTCTAAGCTTATCCCCTTCTAAATAGATAGCTAATTTTCCATGCTTGGTGAGGGTCTAATAATTATTGCCAACCATATCAATTTTTTTCCAAGTGTTATAAAATACAAAATAGTGACAATGACTCTCATTATTTGATTCCAAGTCATTGAGCATGCTTCACAAAGTTTCCATTAAGGAAATTACATCTCATGTATCTTAAATAGATAATTTTCTAAGTTTAGACCTTGTAATTGCAATATAAGCATCCCTAAAATCCTTTAATTTCTTGGCCAGTAATCCATACATTTCAAAGGGGAGCAAATCATGTTCTAGTTGGCCAAATGGTGCACGCTCTCCAAATCTCTATCACCCTAAAGAAAACCATTTATCACACTTTCTCCACAATTAATAAAATTATTGAAATGATAAGATATCAGTAGATTATGAAGTACAATTAACTATAGGATGTGACTAACAAATACTACCTCCTATTGAGAATAATGTCTTTTTGCATGTTTTGTTAATCTAGTGTTCGAAGTGGACCACTTATTTCCTACCTTCAAATAATTTGCTTTTGAGTTAAGGGTTTAGAAAGTAGTATCTTTTCTAAAGCAGGAGCTCCTTGTCAATGTTCTCCTGCTTATGTTTCATATTTGCACATCTAATAAAGAAGATCCTTTGTACTTTAATCTACAAACTTGATGTGTCCTAGAGATTTAAAAAGAATAACTTGATATTTTTAATTAAGATTTTATCATCTCCTAAGAAGAGTATAAGGAAATCTACAATGCATAATTCGGACTTTGCTTGGCAACCACTTGGAGTGGCATTGTGTTTCACTTTACCTAGTATATGTAGATTATTTAAACTTCTTCTTAGTGCTTTAGCTACAATATGGAGATGAAATAGGGATAGAGGGTTACCATGATTTACCCAATAAGAGAGTTAAATGGAACCAATTCCTTTCTCATTAATAATGACTAACAATCAACTTATATTATAGATATAACTAGATTAATAAATTATCTATTGAAGTTAAACTTGTGTAATGCTTGTTTCCCTCTTGATATACTATTGAACAAATTCTTAAAGTCTAGCTTGATAATATAGCGATAAGCATTGAACTTCTTATTTAAATCATTAAGTTGCTCTTATGAAAGTCTGATTTCTAATGTAGGTAAAATATTTTTAGTGATTGCCCCTTAGAAAAGATGATTGCTCCATTAAGATGATGGTGGTAGGAAACACCATAGCTGTAAACAACTTAGAATAGTTTTTAGAAATTACACATCCAAATTTTCATAAAGTCATCGAAAGATGTATTTCAATTAGTGTTTAGAAGAAAAATTAAATTAGTACTACTACATTATTTAGGAGATGGGACTCCAATAACAAAATCATTGATAGCAATTAGAATATTTTTTAGAAATTATACATCCAAATTTTCATAAAGTCTTTTAAAGATGTATTGCAATTAGTGTTTAGAAGAAAAATTAATTTGTACGACTATGTTCTTTAGGTGATGGGATACCAATAAGAAAATCAGATTCCTTATGTAAGTAAAATATTTATATTGATTTCACCTTCCTTAGAAAAGATGATTGCTCCATTGAGATGATGGTGGGGGGAAACACCATAGGCTAACTGCAAATAACTTAAAATATTTTTTAGAAACTATGCATCCAAATTTTCATAAAGTCTTTGAAAGATGTATGGTAATTAGTGTTTAGAAGAAAAATTAAATTAGTACTTCAACATTCTTTAGGTGATGGGATACCAATAAGAAAATCATTGATAGCATCATAAATTTCATCTTTAAATATAGACCAACAATACTTGTCAAATAAAACAATAAACCTATCCAATCTGTAACAACATGAAGAATCCATCAAAAAAATAATTCATTGTATTTTCTCCTTATTAACTAGTTGAATTAGTACCATATTACTTTTTAGTGAGTCTAAGCATCATAAAGCAAAGCACCTCCCATTTTTCTTAGAAAGGAATAGTAGGACATCAAGCAATCAAAGACATATTTGCTAATTTAATAATTTTTTAAGGCATAACTCCCAATTAGATCTTTAATTCTTTATATATTACCCTTTATTTGCTTATTGTTGAACATTGTGTGGAAAGCATTTGTATTTTTCTCACCATATTTAAGTTACCCAATGCTTATCTTTCTACTTTTATACATCAAATGCAATGGCATCTAGTAGATAACGTAGAGGTTAAACTTGGAGAAGTACTACTTTTATTTCGGCTAGGAGCCCTATGAGGATTGGCCACTATACTTGTTATTAGTCATTGTTATCATTGTCATTATGGGGATCAATTATAGTAGACCTTTATGTGTTCAACATTTCTATTTATTTTCATTAGTTCAACAATTTATTTGCATCTTTAGTTTAGTTTATGTTGTTTAAAGTACAATTGTTAATTTTTTGAAGATTTCCATCTTAATATTTAGTATAGGCCTTCCCTTCAACCATCTCACAAATCTATCACACAAAACGTTTCTTAAAAATTTATTTAAGCAAGGCTTAAAATTTTTTTTTGGGGTTTTTTTACTATCATCCACCTTTAATAGCCATCATTACCACCACCATTAGCATTCATTTATCAACTCGTGCTGACTTTCTTCAATCTGAGTTGACCATAAATTGGAGTCGAAGTGTCAGTGCCTCTACACCTATGCTACTCATTAAAATTGGAACACAAAGTGATGCATCGTTCCACCTATGTTGCATCTTGCATTGCCTTATTGCCTCACCTTTGGCTATTACTGCTGCTAGAAATGCGTGTGTTAGTTTGGGAAAAAATTATGATAATTAATTTGATAGTTTTAAACAACTTTTTTTAGTCTATTTTGAAGACTTTTACGTATTTATTTAGTAATTTATGGTGGCTTTCAAAATTCTAAAATGTCTTCTAAAATTCCAAAAAAGTATTCCTTATTATTCCTAAAAGTTTTGTCCATACATCTCTATTTAATAACCATGGTTAATTCATCTTAAGTTTTGTTAGTTCTAACCTTTAGTACTCATCCGTAACTCTTTGACGTTGTCTACCATCTCCATAACATGTTATTCTTCTCCTTTAGATTTCAAAAATATATTGCAAAATTAAGTTTTACTCCATTCTTCAAGGTGAGCTTTGACTTTCTTTAGCTAGTAAACTAGGGCCCTCATTTCTAACCTAGCAATTAAAAGACTCTCGAGTAACAACTAGAGAGAATTCTATGCTTTCAATCAAAGTGACTTGGAATCTAAGTTGCCTAGGATTAGATTTTGACTTTTGATAAGGAAATGATTAATAATAGAGATTAGTATAAAAGGAACATGTTCATATGTTGAGCCATTATGTTAGGAAAGCTTTGAGCAAATCATGATTCAATAGGGTTCTATCCACAAGAGTAACCTTTATATTTCTAAACCTTACCAAAGTCATTTTAGTGTCCCTTCCATTTAGGGAAGACAATTGGCCTCCAGCATCAATCTTAAATGCCTCCAAAGATATCTTCTATTAATAAAAGAGTTGTTCGCATACACAAAAGGGTAACACATCATTTATGTACCACCATGTGAAGAAAGTATTCTTAATTTTCAATTTCAATGTTGTAAATATTGTAACTAAAACATGTATACTTTGTTAGAAATGTTGTATCATAATAGTGAAAGTTTGTTTGCCTTTAAGCAAAATTTTTTTATTGTGTTTTCTTTTTCCTAAGTTTAATAAGTGGTGGATGTATGCTCATTTTATAAGCCGAACAACCTAAAATTTGGTTTCTTATATTTTTAATTATTACTAATTTTTCAATTACATAATTTATATAAAATTTAAAATATTTTAAAGTAAAATAAAAGTTTATTTAAAATCACTTTTATATACTTCAGGTGCAACCACACCTTGACATCGATGCAATGCAATGCCTTCATGAGTAACAGGGTGTAATGGTCACTACAACATCAAAATAATGTGCCCTTGTGTAGTATTTGCTACAACTATATGTATAGTACTATAATGTGCAATCCTGTAGTGGCAAGTTTATGTGCACCGTACGGTATCTTGTGATGCAAAAGATAGTTCGTGAGCACATTCATGGCACATGGCTACAAGCACCCGCAATGTGCTGCTCTTTACCTTGATGTTTAGCACAATAGGATATTGATGCTTGGATAGAGTGATTCCTCATTTATAGAGTTGCATGCTTCCCTGATAAAATTCTCATCATAACTAATGCAAAAGTGGCAATGTATAATGCAGTACAGCTTGTAATGTAGTGAAAGTTGGATGATGCAACATGCACTAACATTTTTACATGTTAGGTTACACCCCTAGCCATGTGCTACTACATATGCATGCACTATTGCACCATGCATGTGTGATAAGGAATAATGCATGCATGTGAAGGCTAGTTTGTGCATGTTGAGTGGCTTCATATGTGTGTTACTAGTCATGCTAAAAAATCTAACTTTTTTGAGATTTTTGGCACTACGAGCTACTAGCAAATGGATAAGGTGATGCCCTACTCAGAGACGTGCCTTATTTGATATAATAATCGAAATGTGCTATCTTTAAGGAGCAATGTGGTGCTGAATGCTTACCATGGTAATTCAAAAGTCATATGGTGTTTGTGCTATGTTATTAAGCACGCTGTAGTAGGCTATGTTGTTAAGCACACTGTAGTGGTGTGTGTGCATGCAACAACTACTTGTTGCGTGCCTTATGTCATCCCCTTCGTGCCACTAGTAGGGCCCACACAATGTATCATCCTTTGGGAACTTTAGCATTGTAGGATGCTAGTGCTTATATAAGGTGATGCAATAGTAGGAGACTTGCCTTCTTTATGGAATGGTCACAGTATGCAATTCTTATGATGAAACATATTTTGCAGGGTGGACCATGATGAAGCAAAACTTGGATCTTGAATATGAGATAGGGAGTGCATGCTAGAGTATGATCCTAGTTGCATGCTACTATAACTGTACGTGTAGTAGAGAACTATGCATGACCACTGCTATGAGTGCAGTTGGTAGGTAGTTTGTGCGCTTGTAATAGCACCATTTGCATGTCCAAAGTTGAACATGTAACCAATGACATTAGATGCTACCTTGTGCTTTATCCTTGTGTTGATACCTGGTGGATCCTACTAGTAGTCATATGCATGTCTTAAAGATTAAGCCATGCATGCATAAGTACGAACAATTTTAAACTATTTGTATATGTTACTTAAAAAATAATAGTAATTGTAGAGCTATACATGTGCTAAACAAGACTTTGTGAAGGGATGCATTGATTAGGTAAAAAGTTAAAGTAGGCTTTTTCACGACTCCTTGACAATTCATGATAATTTGTTAGACTTCATAACCTCCATGTTGATGATGCATCATTCAAATTTTTCTCTTATGACCTTTCAATGATAAGATGGGGCTTACCATGGTGGTTATGGGTGAGGGGGAGTTATGATTCGATTTTGGAGAGGGATTCTAAGAGATGACTGCCACATCCAAGGAAGACAGCATGTGTGCAAATTACCCAGTCTTGACACTAGGAGGCAGTGACAATAAAGAATAATACTGGGCTCCATGAGTCCTATAATTAGAATGCGTATAATCTAAATCCCTCAATGAAGGTCCATTAGATGACAAATCTCATGCCAATAGACAAAGAAATTGAAGCTCCAATGACATGTTGTAGTTGTTGTAGTGAAAAAGCTCATAATTGAACCTCGGTTTGACTTTGATCTGTCTACCTTTATTTATGCACTACTCACCCTAATACTTTTGCTGATGATGTTGTATAGCCTTAGCTTATCGAGTCAAGCCCTTAATGTCAATGTATTGAAGAAATTATAATGCTCAAAGCAAGCCCATACTTTAGATACAATAGCATGAGATAACATCAGAAGATTTTGATCTCATTATGTTAGCCTTCGAGATCAGAGTAATGATTTAGAGGCATAATCATGGGCATTTCTATTTCATAATTAGAGGTGAATTTCTTAGAATTAGGAAAGATGAATATATACAAAAGCATTTGCTAAGGATGTTTTACATAATTTAAAATGAAAGTTAAGGGCTCAAAGATGATCATGTATCATTCTATTCTCAAACATAAATGAAACTGACATGGGATTCGTGGTTGTTGCTCTTTAAACTCTAAAAGCTCTCTTTTGGTTCATTGATAAAGTAATGGCTGAAGCCTTTGACATACTCTCCATAAAGATGTTCATACAAAAAATAATTAAAAATACAAAATTGAAGTGCTTTGAAAAGGGCATTCCAAACTCTTAAATAAATCATATAAAAGGGCATGATGAGCAACCCAATTTATACCACTGATGCGTTAGTGTTTTATGTTGGATAGCTTGAGGGACTTCATACCCTTAGCATATGTAATGACATTATGATAGGAACTCTTATTTTCTTTGGACAAACATAATAGGTTGAATATAATAATAGTTATAGTTAAATATGTTTCTATCATCATTACCTCAACATTAGGTAGTAGAGTTCTCAAAAGTTTTAATAACAATAATCACTATGGCAGAAGCTAAACATGAAACACAAGTTTTCTTGCAATTGGAATAGGTCTAACCATGTCATCACATTCAACAATACTAATTCCAACATTCAACTTGTCATGCATAGTTGTATTGTAGTCGAATTTTATGCAATAAGTTGGAGTCCAATAAGAGATAAAATATAGCCCATCGAGGTCATCAATGCTCTTACTGGATGTGATTCAAGAGTTGTAGAAAGTAGTTGCTACAATGAAAAGTTCCTTTGAAGCGCAGCTACATTAAATTCTTTTTGCACAAGAGCCTGTAAATTCCTATTACACAAAGGGTGGAATATAGATGAACAAGTATAATTGATTACTTGAGAAGCGATAATCTCCTACACATTCATAGATATCCAACTAAGTAGTTTAAAAACGAAAGTGATGTCCCTTTGGTTAATCCCTCCATGTATGAAGCAATCATTTATGATGCTGATGAACTAGAGTCCTTTCACAATATAGCACCCCTAGAAACAAATATTGCACATTTTCATTGTTGGTAAATCCTTATGTACAAAGTTCATACGTCTTCATCCCTCTTACAAAATGCTAGGTGTGGGTAGGAATTAGATCTAATACTAACCTTGATAAGAAAATGTTTAATCAATGTTGTACTTGCACATTCCAAATGCACTTGACCTCCCTGATAGATTATGGCTCATATACATGATGCAATATATAGTATTTAAGTTTAGCACTAGATCCTCACTCAATATGAATCACAACACATCCATTTCATTTAATTTATCAAAATGATAATTTAAAATTTCAAATACCAAATCAAGCATGAAAAAATTTTGAATCTTTTTGTGATTCAACACCCCAAGCCCCTTAACAAGCTTCTCTCTAGATGTCGAGCACTCCACATCCAAGTTAAGAGGTTGGCCAAGTAGAATAGGAAGGATGTTAGAATGTTTTCCAACAAAAAGAAAATTGATTTACTCATAATAATCCACCAAACCATATTGCTTGTGGTGTAACAGACCACAATATAGTTAAGTGACATGTAAAGATGCACTGCAATGCATATGGTAATTATTATTTGTCATAAAGTATTTGGACCAGAAGGTCTAAGCCCACAAATAGTCTTCCTTAGCAATAACACTCATACAAAATTTGTAATGAATAATGACTACCAAATTAACAATTAAAACTTCAACTCCTCCATAGTTCTTAGATAGAGCTATCATTTCCTAGCAGGTAATCTGGGTTGTGCTACTATGATTTAACAACTCTATAAGAAATGACACAATAATTTCTCAAACTCTATAATAGTGCCCCTTGGAATCATTGTGTGGACCAAGTAACAAGTAGTACTAAAACAAACATCGAGTCAATCATAACAAAATAGGCCACCATCGATAATGATATGTTCATCCACCTTGGCTCAATTTTAAACACAATTAATAATGAGAATGAAGTCTTTTTTAGAAGTTTTTTTGTTGAAATTGGTATGCTTAAAATTTTCATTTGAGTTGCTTAACACATGATTCTTTCTTAAAACCATCTTCTTTCTCTTGTACTCCATCCCCTTGCTAAATGGCACTCTAGATTTCCTTACACTCATAAGTGATGCACATATTGCTCCATAAGATCCCAAGTGTTTTTTGCTATAGTGCAATTAGGAGTTACATAAATCATGACATAATCAATATATAGAAGATTAGTAATCATAAAGGAAGAAGGGTCAATCAAGAACCTAATTGAGACAGCATGATAAACTTAGCACTATGTAAGCTAAAAGAGATACTTAAGCACAATAATAAAAAGGTATGGTGAAAGTGGAAATTCTTTTCTTAGGCCCATATTTGCATTGTTCCACAGCACATGGATACCATTACACACAATCTCTAATCTTGATACAGTGATACACGTGTTAATCTAATCACACTAAAGAGTAGGGAATCAAAAATGCTCAAGCATATCCAACACAAATTACTAATTTATATTATGATAAGCCTCTTATATATTTCATTTTATGCTCATCAAACCTTCCTTGAAAGTAAATAGATGCAATTGCATAGCCATTTTCTATGCCAAAAAATTATTATTAGATATGGCATGGCCTAACACAAAAGTAGCTTGCTCTTTAGCAATGATCTCAGTAAGCACTACCATTCGTTTAGCCACAAAACCTTGATGATTATTTTTTAAATCATATTATCGAGGTTAATAGCCTAAATTTCTTGGGTTTGAATGATTCTTGAACTTTAGGGATGAGTATTATTTGTGTTTTTCCAATGTTTTGGCTGAACGCTATCTTTAAAGAATTATTTTAGTATTGCAATAATGTCTTCGTGTTTGATCTCCCCATGAATTTCCAAAAGAACAACTACGAAGACCATATTATCTCTAACAAAATTTTGCAAGTTGCCATGGGATTTAGCTACTTTAATCCCCTTGATATTTCACACTACAAAAGGAAGGATAATTTATTAACTTAAAATATATTGCCACTTGGCATTATGACTTCCTTTGTTGTGCACCCTATCCATGAAAATTCCATTGTAGAACATAGTGCAATGATAATCATGAAGGCGATCATATAATCAGGGTAATGTAGGAATTCCCAAACTAAGTTCCTATAATGTATTTTGAATAAAATAACAACCCATCATATTATGTGCACATACTCTATCAAACAAAATTAGTAAAGGACTCACTTCACCATAGTAATAATCAAGTAGTACATTGAAAACAATCTAGTGCAATGGCCACCCATAGCCAAAGCCTAATTAAGCTACACATAAACTAGCGACACAACAAGATTGCACCAAATGGGTGTACTGGAGTACCAAAGTTTCCCCTTTTTAGTAATGTAACTATAACGTATGAGATTCAATCTAGCCACATTTACTTATAAACTTTGTAATTGCACACATTCATGTATCTAATTGCATAGTAGTTCAAGTCCTAATTTGGAATAAAGTTTTAATTCCAAACCCTGACCATGTAATGGCATCTAAGAAAGTCTTTTACTTCCCATCTTGCATAGTCATAAGTCAAATTTCAACAAAAGAGAGTTGCAAAAATACTAGTCATAACAAACTTTAACTTACTTGAGCTTTGGACAAACCCTCTCACACATAGATTTCCACATCGCCTGTGAGTCACCCTTTGCAATAAATACAAATCAATAATAACTTTCTACACATAGAAGATGAGTTGGGCTAACCACTCCACCTTTTCTAAAAATAACTTCATTTGTAGCACCATACATCTTTGCTAAAATTATGTGCAACATTTCTAATATTGTAATTTAGAGCAACTTATCTATAAAATAATTATCTGAGTCTCTCAAAAAGTAATGATGAGAAAAGAAGGTTAGTCATGATTGAAATAATTCTCTTTATAGCTACCAGACATGTAAAGCCACATCATCCCATAACCAATTTTTGCATTCTTTGATGAGGTCCCCCTTAACGAATCACCTTCCCCCTCCTATAGTTGCATTGAGTAACAAGATTGTATTATCACCTTTGTACTTGACTAATAATTGTTTTACACTAAAGTAAGGTTAGTAGCTGCAATTAAAGCTAATCCTCTTGATAACATACTTTTTGTCCTTACATGGACAACCATAAGTCCATGTTCAATAAAGAACTCTCACCCATCTCAACATTCTAACATAATTCACCAATGACCTCCATTTGATGCTATCTCTCAAAGCTAGAAGCCCACAACTTCCAACTGGCAGCACTTGCAACAAACAAATACAAAAATGGGATCCCCTACAACTTTGGTAATGTGCAATATATTCTTCATGCCCTAACATGCAAATCGAAGCACAAAAAATCAATCTAGTTTGGAGCACACATGATCGCTAAAGAACGGTGTTTAAATTTAGGTGTATATATGTTTATCTAGCAACTTACAATGGTCCTCCAAACAAAACATAATGTCTAACAACAACTAAATCAAAGTGTTGATAGAAACACCCGATCATCAAGTCTAGGATTACAAATGCTCTCAAATGAACCCAACAATGTTGCAGTATTCTTGTTATCCATTGAAAAGATCAATGACCTCCACATTGTCTACCAATGAGGCCTAACTAGTTGCAGTGGATTTATTGTTCACTTGCATCTTCCGATAGAGGTATTTTGTCATTAATTATGACTAAGGTGACCTTCTATGCCAACATCTTAACATCTAAGTTGGTTGGTCTCTCAAAGAAATTAATGGAGGGACCTCCAATCGGAGTGATATTCATCACGTTCACTCTCCCTCCACTAAGAGTTTCCTTAAGGTTGACCTTAATCTAGTTATGTGATTTATGTTTGTCATTTCCATAATTTTCTTTCTAAACCATTACATTATCTTCAATAGCCCTTTTCTTGCAACCACCAAAATCACCATCATCAGTAACTCAGGGATAGAGTTACTTATCTTATGAATTAATACATATTTTAGTTTGTTAATTTAATTCAAGTTGATTATTTGGTGAGTCCAATTTTTTTATTCTCATAATATCCATGATTCACTACATAATTGTACTACTAGTACACCTTACAGGCCTAAAGAAGCACTATTATCCTCCTCAGATGTATGACAGCAAGACTTGTTTAACTATGATGCTTCAGTTATTGGCTTTATATTCTTCTCTACACTTCCCAAAATTCCATTCCCAACATTCATTGGTGCTTAAATCGTAAGGATAGTCCAAGGATCCATAATGTTCTCACTAAGGTTTTTAGGCTTGGAAGTGTCATCGGCTAGGTTTTGAATGTCATAACTAAGCATCAGTGATTGGTATATTTGCATCAAGATGCACTTGTTTTTTTTCATAATATTATAAGATTTAGTTCCTACCAAAGATAAGTAGACCTCACTATGTCCTAAGAGGATTATAGATTCCAAGGCCATTTGAAAATTTGCCAAAACTAGAATGAAACACTAAGAGACCTGACCTCATCTCCCAATGAGCTACAACCCATCCATGATGAAACTCAATCATTGCTTCCTCCTACCACCCAATTTTGCCACTCTTTCTACCATAGTCTCCTTATCTTTCATCACTATTATAGCCATCCACCTTATCATATGTGATCATATTCCTATATGCTTACCACTAATGATTTTAATGCGACAAATGCCACCTCAAGGAAATGACAGAAGGCTAAAACTTAAAGAAATTAAAAAGGGCACCACTAGAAATGGAGGTTGTGGCTTAATTTATGTCAACATTGGGAAGCTCACTAGGTTAAGACATCAAGAATTAATAGATTGAGATTTCTTTCTTAACTCTATTAGTGGTTGTGTATGTCTGTGCTTAGTTGATAGTGCAAATTATCTCATTAATTTCATTGGCGAATGAGGACTCAGCTTTTTAACTAGCTATGTGGGGTGCAAGCAATATGGTTACTTCATAGAAGGATTATGCCACTTGGCAAAGAAACATTGAGGCAATAAAAAGTCTATGATTCGCTTAGATATTTTGGCCACACATGCACTACACTTAAGAATTAAATGAGTCCATTTCCTTAGTCAAATGGAAATGGTGATTTTACAAAAATTTCATCATGATGGTGATGGATGATTGAAATTTTTTGTCTTTTACAAGGAATTTCATGTAAGGAATATTCATCATCTCACTTTGATTATGTCCCTATCCATTGTATGCAATGCAAGCCACTATCAATTGAGTAATCAGGTGAATTATTCAGATCACTATGATGTAGGAAATTTATTGTGTGTGACTTAATAAGAAGTTCATTGAATCTTATCATTTAGAGGAAGGAGAAGTCATAAGAAAGTTTCCCTAGGTAAACTTGCTAAAGGATCATTAATTAGAGCTATGAATAATTGAATGGTTTGTGCATCCTATGAGGGTGTAATAGCTATTTGATTTCATGTTCTTCTATAACACGTCCTCTTCTTTCCATATAGATCTAGATGGTATGGGAGATAACTAATAACCTATGATGGTGGTGATGCATCAAGAGAGAGCAAATGCTAAGTATGGAACCTGTCTATTGTACATCACCAGGTCCAGTTGGGCCTAGCAACTAAACAAAGAATGATTCTCAATTATAGATATTTTGACACTCATGTCATTGATGAACACAGTGAAATGTGATACTTTTGTGAATTGTAGAATCCTATGAACCATTCTTTTTTGAATGCAAGTTGTGCACAAGGATAAAGCTAATGACACACCTACATTATTGTAATGCAACTTATCCCTCTTTAAGGAATCCTAGAATTATTGGATTAGGTCCCAGCCCTTATTTAAAGGAGATCAATGTCACCTTGTACTATGGCATAGAGTGTTAAGGTGTTGGGTTATGGCTAACTATCGAAATGATAAGATGTGGATGCCATTGCGTGTTGTGGCATTGGCCAACAAGATTCATTAATGTAGAGTGACATGTAGATATTACTCACAAATTCAACTCTATGATCCATGGTATGGAATCATAACCCCTTTTTAAGTGAGGACATACTTTGAGTTTAAACACAAAAATAAGTAGAGAAGGAGCTCACAAGAATTCCTTATTTATGATAAGAAAAATAAGGCAATCTTAGTGTGGAAATCATGTAGCATTAAGTCTAAATTGTATTGTAAAGTGGTATCCTCAATAGTAGGCCTAGATCAAGTCACTTGGAAGGAGGAATCAGGGAGAGTGAGAGCCTTATTCGAAGAAAAGTAACACATAGGTTAGATGAAAAGTACTTTGAAAAGAGAGCCAAAGAGTGCTTGAAATTATTAAGAGGGAAGTAGATGATAGCTAGTTATGCTCCCTAGTTGCCATAGAAGTTTGTTAGACAATTTGCTACATGACTCAAGGATCAGGCATTTTCTATCCATGATAATTACAAGAGTTTAAGTAGACATTTCCTTTGGAGAAGTGATCATTGTGGCCAATCACATTGCTCACCTCATTGAGTCATGCATTGGTGATAGCTAATAAGCTCTCTATTTTAGCCATGTGGAAAAGTAGACCAAGGAGTTTTACATGCCTACACGTGGATGGGTGAGTAAGCCCAAAAAGCCTAAGAAAGTTGATTGTGGGATCGTCATTTGATGGGTGAGCCATCGACTGATCCAATTCTTCTTTGAAAGGTTTGTGTAAGAGCATGCCTTTTGGGACCTAAAATATTGTGAACCATGAGTGGGGCGAAGGCAATAGATAGATTTTTTGATGCTTGCAATTTTAATGTTGTGGAAATCATTCATCTAACATGTGTATAGAGCTAACAGAGTAATCAACCATATAGTAGCTAGTTTACTTCAAAGTTTTTCTCAAGATAACGTGAGTCATAGCTAGATTTCTATTAAATAATGCCAATGATTAGAGGAATTAGGGGTCAATGTTCCCTTGAGTGTTTCCTAAAATTTAAATAAATAAGAAGGCCTAGCTAGTTTGATGAGTTGATCTAAGGTGTCTAGGCTCCAAGTTGGCCATTTTTGGCAAGCAGAATTGGAGATGCAGGATGAACCAAAAGTAGAGCTATGCTATCCAACCAAATGCTAATCTAGAGCCCACAAAGGGTGTTGGTTTATTAATTGAATAGAACGATGGGCATGGAACTTGAAATTTGCAATGGAGTGTGAATCAACTCACCTTCTAAATGAACTATCCCCAAAAATTATTGGTGCATAAACATGCAACCCACTCCTAGTCATTGATGCAATTCAATGGCCCAATAAGTAAGATGTTATAATGCTAAGTACAAAATGCATTTTGTGAGCACACATGGAGCATCCACTGGTGTAGATCTTTGTGGTAGAGGCAAATATTAAATTGAGAACTTTGAAGGTAAAAAGAAGAAAAGGTTTCATATGAATGGCACTTGCACATGGGTCTGCCAATACTAATAGATGAGGGAAACGTGTCAAAGAGCTCCATTTCATAGGAACTTTGAAAGGGAGTCAAGTTAAAATGCTTGAGCTAGAATGTGGTGGTCGATGAAAATGTCAAGTAGTTTAGAGACATAAGTGGAGGACATAAGAAGAGATGGCTTTTGTACTTAATAACATATTAGTCATGGAAACAGGTTAGCGAGAGGTAAATTTAAGTGGTTGGAAGCACACTATAGGTTGAAAATTTTAGAAGCATCGAGTGCCTTCCATGCTTTATTGTAGCTGTAAACACATCTGGTCTCCAAAATAAAAAGCATCTTATTTATTGAATAATGACAAAAAGGAATGTCATAAAATTGGATTTGTAACTTTACAAACAAGTATCAACCTTGAGGGTTTGGCGCGGGGTTCCAAGTCCTAAACCCATCAACTATCAACAAACTTATAAAGTGAATCACTTAGTAATAGCAGTAGCGGCCTTCCCCAAGCATCAAATAATTGACTCAAAATTTTTTTTGATATGGGGAATCAGACTATTTTACTAAAACAAAGCATTTGGATGGTCATCAAGGTTGCTTGCACAATGTGATTTCTTACTAGTGCTCTGAATGTAAAAGTGAAGAAATTCAACAAAGCATGGGTGGCTCATTAGAGTAACTACAACTATTTAAAGATAGTGAAATGTCTCATCATCTTATTAGTGATGTGTATAAAGGGACTAATGTGATTCTGTTTGTCCATATTTATTATCCTATGAAACAATAATCAAAGAAATTGGCTTGGTATAATCTATCAGGAAAGAATACACTATTGAGCTTGACACTATTCTAACTTTGTGAAATAACTTGAGAGGTGTAGCATAAATTGGAGTCCACATTTTAATAGAATTGAATGCCACCAATTTCAAATTTTTTACATATTTTGTGAGATAGAGATGAAGCTTAATCCCTCTTTTTTGCCATAAGTCTTACCTTGATTTGTTGATCTAGGTAGAAGATATTATCAGGTAGGATGTTTGGTAAGGTTGGCCATTCAGTTAAAACATAATAAATGTGTCTTAAGATAACATCAATTAGAATGAATATCTAAAATGGAAAAAGGTAAATCTCATTTGAGTCTTATTTCTAGCATGAATCATGAAATTGTGGTTTATTAATCCTTTATGCTTTTAAAAATTGAAGCTAGATGTGTCAATAAAACTTTACAACAAAGATGGCTAGCATTAGGTAGCCAAGTTTTCATAATGAAGTTGCTTTTTTATCCTTTAAATTTGTCTCTTCCAATCAATCTGAAGAAGAATTTACCAAGACTTGGATTCCTTACCCACTAATAGGGAACGTGAGCTGGGTTTAGATCATCATGACACAAGTTACTTTTACCTTACTAATGAATAATTCGTGATAATAATTCAACTTAATATGAAAGGAACCATTAATTCAAATAGTTGTTCATCGTACTTGGTTAAAGGCTAGTAGCACAAAGCTATAATGTGTGGAATTGTGATTGAACACCTCTAAGTTAAAATCCATGCTAAGATGCAACATCTTGGCCCATCATTCACTTATTAGGCAATAATAGGGTCTTAAACCACACGAGCACATGAGCTCCCTTAGTTTTGCAGAAAGTTGGATGATGTGGGCACTGTAAGAAATGTTAGTTAAGCAAAAATGATGGAAAGAATCCTTTACAGATAATTTAAATTTATGATAGGGTATTATAGGTGTCAAAGTATTAATGTTATCATGAACCATTGACATCCAACCCTTTGTCATAGCAAATTCATCCCCATGGAGAGATGGACATTATAAAAGTTCCAAAACACCCCTTGCTCTCTTGATTTCTTGCTCAACTTGGTCTGATTGCTTCACTTGTTTGCTTGCTCTACTTACTTTATTTATTGCAATTCTTTGTGTGGCACTTCATGTGGCACTATGTGATTCATTATCATTCCCCATGGAGTTTTTTCTAAGTGCAAGTTTGAAATACTTCATATTGACCATCAAGAAAGTTAGAAAATGCAATATGCAATTTTAACACTTTGTCTTCTCTAAAAATGGTCAAGGTCCTCTCATATCCAACCTTTGTCCCCCTTGATTCAACCCCACAAACCCAATATGTCACATAAGCTTCACAAATTTGGCTCTTTTACTTGCATCCACTATTAAAGCTATACTTATAGTGCTTCTATGTGCATAGCAAAAATTATCACTTTTTTTACTCTATCCATCTCTTTTTTTCTTGCAAAAGCATAGATGTAGAGCTGATTTATTAAGAGACTTGCCTTCTTCCTTTATGGAATTATCCATATATCTCATTTGTAATTAGCAATGTGTGGTGCAATGTGACTTGTAATGAAGTGAATCCTAGATGGTGTAATATGCATTTTTTTTTTGCAAGATTGGTTGTGACCCTAGGTTGATGCTATTATAGTGGCATTCTTGACAATTCACTAAGTGTGCTATAGTAGTATTAGTAATGCATTGCTTGCATGCACGACATCCTGTTCGCATGCTCCATGCTACATCTAGTGCACATGGATATTGGGGACCATGAAGTGCAACTTTTTTTTTGAATTTCTTAGCATTATGGACTCTTTGTATAAGGATTAAGTGACACTTTATTGGAAGAGTTACACTCCACCATGATGGAATTGTCACGACATGCAATTTGTATGTGGCAATGTGTGGCTCAGTATAGCCAATATTGAATAGAAAGTTTGATGGTATAATATGAGATAAGGTTTGTGCATGATGGGCTTCATCCGTAGCTAAATGACACAATCCATCATTTATATGTGCTATAGATGGTGCATGCATGGTCTATGGCATGGATACATTGATGGCCTATTAAGAGATTACTTTTCTCCTTGATAGAAATGTTACAACATGCAATTCAATATGGGTAAATGTGCGAAGAAAAAATTTAATGGTATAATATGTTCTATGGTTTGTGCATCATGGGCTTCATCTCTAGCCATGAGCAATGGCAATCAACCTACGTGAGCTATGCATTATCTAGTGTGTGACTATTGGGGGCTTGCAAAGTGTAACTTTGTTTGGAATTATTTGTGTTATAGACTTTTGGTGCATGGATAAGGAGATGCCATATTGTGAGACTTATCTTTTTCCTTGACTGAAGTTTAACAATATCCAATCTGAAGGACAATTTGTGACACATTGCAAAGCCCTTATTCTGCTTGAGGACTATGCTCACATGTAATTGTAAATCCTTGCATGCCTTATTACATCTTTTGCATTTAGCTTTTGGGCCAATGAAGAATAACTTATTTTTAGATTTTGAGCATTATAGGTTATTGGTGCATTGAAAAGGGATACCTTATTAGGAAGATTGACTTCTTCTTTGATAGAATTATCACAATATTTATCTTGAAATGGGCAATAAGTGCCACATTGTTGCATGTGGTGAAACAAGAGTTGGATGGAGCAATATACACTAGAGTTTGTGCTTGTTTGGTTGTAGCCCTAGCCACACAATGCTACAACTTTGTATGTTGTAGAGCACTTGGTGCATTACAATGCTACTCATGCTTGGTAGTGCAATTTGCTAGCTCATAAAAGTTGGTTCACTTATGTATTGTAGCATTCTATGCATGTGGTGAGTCAGGCTCACAAAGTATAAGTTTTTTTTATATTTAGCATTAAGTGTTGTTGGTGTATGGATAAGGTGAAGCCTTATAAGAAGACTTGTCACAATATGCAATCCAAAAAAGTCAATGTGTGACATGCTATAGAACCCTTGTAACACTTCAGCATTATGCTTGCCCATAATAACCAATCCTCACATGCCTTATTACATCCTATGCATGTGCATTTTTTGCCCAAGAAGTGTAACTCTTTTTTAAAATTTTAGATCAATAAGTTATTGGTTCTTGAACAAGGGGATGCCTTATTAGGAAACTTGACGTCTTCATTAACAGAATTATCTCTTTATGTAATCTGCAATGGGCAATGTGTGGTGGGATGCACCTTGTGTTGAAGCAGGAGTTCAATGTTGTAATATGCACTACAATTTGTACTTGTTTGGTAGCCACCTTACCCACACGATGCTAAATCTATATGCACTGTAGAGCACTTGGCACATTGCAGACTATTCGTTCATTGCAGTATAGTTTGTTTGCTCGTAAAAGCCTATCTGCTTATGTCATATGGCAACTTATTTACACGGTTTGGTGGGGCCCATAGAGTGTAAGATTATTTTTGTATTTTCACACTGAGGGTTGCTAGCACGTTGAAAAGGTGATGCCTTATAAGAAGAATTGCCATTGTGCATGTTTGAAGTACCACACTTTGCCCTCTACATGGGGCATTATAAGGTGAGATTTTGATCATGTTGTAGTGAATGTTTGAAGGTGCCAAGTAAGTTTGATAATGAACTTTCCATCCATGCTCCTACTCTTCGTGGTGCAATCCGTGGTGGGGCTCCCTTAACCGGCATGGTGACTTTCTGAACTACAATATTTTAGGCTTGATAATCTGTAACTCTTATTCAACATTGCCATTGCTTAGGACTACTAATGTAGGGATGAGGTGCCACCCTAATTGGAACTTAACTCGGTTCAACGCAAAATTATTACGTCTTTCTTACCTTTATAGGATTTTTTCATATGGTGTTTTCTCATGTCATAGCAAAATTTCATCGGTGTAAATTGCACTCAGTCATGCGTTTATTGAGCATGTTATTCCCTCCACATGTCGTAGTGTATGTTCTTAATCATTAGCTACATGTTGTGCCTTGCTGTGTATGCAACATAGGGGCCTAACAAGTGTGACCAATTAGTTATGGAATTTGAAAATTTTTAGGTGATTACATAGTTCTCTCACTTTCTTATCTTAGATGTTGGACAAAACATCTTGTAATTACATGAGTCATGCTAAACTCTTCGATTTGGAAGGTGCAATAATGTTCATCCATTTTACTAGCCATTTGATTAGTGCATGCAATTAGTTATAATTTTATGCGTATGCCCTTTCTTTAGGGCTTGCCTCTTGTCATGCAATGTTGGTGCCAATCAATGTCATCAAGGTCTTCGTCATTAATTGGACCCTTTTGTAATTCTTTTGTTGTATGATTAAATCACATTATACTAATGGCATTGGATTTCCTTAAGATGGGTTTTACACAATAGATGTTTTTGGTGGTGCTGCTGCTTTGTATGGCTTTGCTACCACTTGGTGTGATAAGTCATTATGTGTAAGGATTCATCATGTAATCAAACTTTCCAAAGGAGGAAATTAATATCTTTTCTACTTTTCTCTTAGATAGGTAGGTTCCATTAACCTATTTCATTAATATCATACTTCTACTATATTGCAATTATTGGCATTTTATGATGCTATCTAACACGTCATCATTTTTACTCTCATGTTTACATGATCTAGGAAATCATTCATTCAATCTTCATTCTCAATAATTGAGGAGTTTTGTTGAAGAATTCTATTGTTGAGAGGAAACATTTCAAAACTTGAAGGATGGTGTCCCAACTTGGTAGCATTTACATTTCTTTTATGGAGCACCACCAAACAAGACGAATGTCTCAATTATGACATGAGGAATTTCTTGGTGCTTTATCTTTGTATTGCTACTTAGTTGATCCTACTAGTAATCACAAGGCTACCTCAAATGTTATGCCATGTATGTGGAAGTTTGAGGTGGTTCACACTATGAAACTATGAATGGATCATTATGTTATTTAGTATTTTTTATAGTAAATGCTACCCAGATAACCATAATAATTATAGAGATAATACATAAGAAAGACCCAAACTTTTAAAAGAGATTCATTTATAAGGTAAAAGGTCAATGAGGTCTTTGACGTGGCATCTTAACGATTCATAATATCATGTTGAATTACACTACGCTCGTGTCGATGATGCATCATTTGAATTTTTCTTATCAACTTTTGAAGATGATATAGGGGCCAACCATGGTGGTGATAGATGATGGAGAATTCTTGTTCAATTTTTGAGAGGGATCCTAGATATGGCCACCACATCCATGGAAAATAAAAGGTATGTAAATTACCAAATCATAACATTCAGAGGTTGTGACAATAAATAAAAGTACCAAGCTCCATGAGTCTAGTAATTCGAATGCGTACAATCTGAATCTCTTAACGAGGATATGTTAGAGGATATGTCTAGTGCCAACAACAGCTATTATTCCAACTCTAATAGCATATATTTAAGTCTTTGTAATTAAAAAGCACGAAATTGGACATTAGTTTGGGTCAATCCATCCATCATTTTTTATGTGCTACCCATAATGATCTGTATATAGATGACATAATTTGGCCATAGCATGCTAATTTGTGCCTTTAACATCTTCACTTTAAAGAAACTGGACTACTTTAGACAAGTCCATGCCCTAGATACATTAGAATGAGATAACATCATAGAATTTTGATCTTATTATGTTGGCCTTTGAATCAAAGTGATGATTAAAAGGGATAGTCATGGGCATTTGTATTTCATAGTGAAGTGAAATTTTTTGTTTTATGAAAGATAAACTATTGGAAATTTATTTATTAAGGTTGTTCTTATTAATCAAGGGCAAAAGTTGAGAGCTCGAAGATGATCAGATAATGTCTTAGTCTGAACCAACGATAAATGTTGTAGACCATGGATTGGAAGATATATCTCTTCGGATTCCACTAACACTTTATGAGAAATCAATGTCATTGATTTCCTTGATAAAGAAATGGCCAAAGCCTACAACATGCTCTCCTTAAAGAGGTTAACACATAAGATGAGTAAATAATGAAATTGAAGTAGTTTGGAATGGGGCATTGCCTAATCCGAAACAAAATCATGCAAAAGTGTGTATGAGTGATCAAATCCATAGCATTGTTGTCTTGGCACTTTATGTGGAGTAGTTTAAAGGACTGCATACCCTAAACATATGTAATAACACTATGATAGATACTTATATTTCTTGCAAACAAAAGCTACTGGTTCACTATAATTATAACTAGAGTAAACTTTAATTAGAACGCTAGTATGTGTACCTTAAGAAGTAGTATTCTAAAGACTTATATTGTTTCAATAATAGCAACAATCTCTATTATAGAAACTGAGGCTAAGATCCAAGTTTTATCTACAATAGTAATAGACATACCCTTATCATCTCGAATATCAATACTTTTTCATGGATTGACATTTTCTTGCAAAGTTATGTCGCCACTGAGTTTAACCCAACCTGTTGGAGGAGTACAACATGATCTAAGAAATAACTCATCGAGGTTGTCAGAGCTTCCATTGGGATTCAACTGTTGAAAAAAGTAGTAAAAAATAAAATATTTCCTTGGGGTGTATCTTAGATAAGAACCTTATCTGCATCTACTTGTAGATTCTTGTTAAAGCAAAGTTGACGTATCATGGAAGTAGTGGAAGTAGCTAAATAAGTAGTAGACATATCTATCTTCATAAACATTTAGTTAAGAAGCTTAGTAAATGAAGTAAAGTCCTTGTCGAGCATGAAACTATCATTTGAGAAACTACTAGATGAATTCTTTTGCACTATCGTACTTCCACAAACAATGTTGCTCAACATTAGTCGAATTACAACTCTTTGGACAAACCTAGGATGTCTTAATCCCTCTTGTATGAAGATAAGAATGAGGAAAAAAAAGTTTAGCACTAATCTCAACAAGAGTATGTTAACTCGTGGCTAAATCTACACTTTCCAAACCCATGTGACCTCCATTCTTGTAGAGGACTGGCATATGCACATGTTGTCGTAAATGTTCTTTGATTTTCGAATCATATCCTCTCTTAATTTGAAGCACAATGCATCCCTTGCATTTGATTTGTCGTAAGAGGAATGCAGAATCAAAAATATCAAATTTGTTATGAATAAGTTTTTTATCTTATTGTGATCCCCACACCATTCTCCTTAAGTAGCTCCACAAAAAGTGTTAGATGGTCCATTTCCATGTTTACATATGTGGCCATGGGGCAATATGAAGAATACTAAGCCGATTGTGCAAAATGAATGAGAATGAATTACCCAATTGAATATATCAAATTGTATTATTTAATGTCAAAAGGGTTATAATACTAAGTATTGTCATGTATGTGATGCATGATGTGGCATGTAGAAAGTATTGTTTGTCTTAATGCACTTAGATCTAAAGGAATTAACCCATAAACACTCTTACCAAGCCATAACATGGTTTCAATGTTTTGAAATCAATGTTAATGGCAAAGTCAACAATCTATGGACTCTTAGCCCCCTACACTCTGTAGGAAGAATTCTTGTTTTCGAGTAGGCATAATGTAATGTGTTGTTAACATTTGAACTACTTCATAGGTAATGGAAAATCAATTTCTCCAACTTTCCCATTGTGCTTCTTGAAATTAAAAAAAGGGCTATATAATGGGTCAGAATGGTAGCTAAAATTCAATTGATCATTTGAATATGGCCTATCGTTTGTAGTAACCTAATTGCTGATTTTGACAGATAGTTTTCAACTAAATTAATAATAAAGTTGAAGTCTTTCTTTTTTAGTTTATTTGCTACAATTTGTATGCTTAAATATTTCAATTGACAACTTGGCCCATTTGTATTTTCCTTTCATAATCTAATTTCACTTACATTCCATCCCCTTTCTAAACAATACTCTATATTTGTTAAGATTCACCTCTTAACCTGATTTTTCTCATATCCTTTCTTTATTTTAAGCCCATCATAAATGTAAGATACAATTCTTTGAATTCTCAACAAGAGTTAATTCAATGACCATTGCAAAATTAGGGTCTTTAGTAACAGATGAGAATAAAAACTTCTATTTCCATTTAGGTAATGTATTCCAGCAAGTGGAAAGGAGCTCGTTTTGATCAATCTAGACATCATTTAGATTCTATTAAAAATGAAGATTTAGAATATCACACTTTGATTGATTAAACACAAATTTAATAATTCAATGCAAAATCTATTATTTTTGGTCCTTCTGTTATTCAAATGCAATGAAAAAAGTTAAAATTAGGTTTATTTCTAAAAGAAATTGAAGTTTTTTTGGTAATCTTATTAAATCAGTCTTAGATGGGGGCATTAGGGAGAGTGAGAAAACATATACCTTGTTAGCAAATAAGATGCTATCATTGAGTCAAATGTTTTGGTAATGTAGCCCAAATTAGGAGGTATATTCTAGCCAAGGTTAAATAATTATGAGATATCCATAGCACACAAGTACGCAGTGTGAAAGATGAAAAGTTTTTTAATAAGGGAGTCAAAGAGCACTTGAATTGTTAGAAAGGAAGCAGCTAATGGCTGATGGTGCACCTCAAAACTATGTTAGAAGTCCCTAAATTGCTTATTTCATTGTTCTAAGAGTATACTGTCTGGTGCCATCATGATGAGAGGAGTTCGAGCGAATGTTGCCTTTAGTGAAATAGTCATTATGTCTGGTCAAGGCTCTCCCTCCATTGAGTGTGCCATAGAGGCACCACATGCATTGATAACAGCCCATGGGCTCCGTAACTAACACATCCTAAAATACAGACCAAGGTGATTGACATGCATAGAAGTCAATGGTGTATGAGCTTGCTCAAAAAGATCAAGGATGCTAATTGGTGGGGTCCTCAAATTATAAATGGGTCATCGATAAATCCAGATCTTCTATGAAGGGTTCAAGTGAAGACATGACTATGGAATCCAAATGATAACGAACCTTACTTGAGTGGGGTGAAGTCAGACGAAACTCTGATGGAGGTCCCTAACTATACTAACATGCAAATCATTCATATGACTTGGGCATAGAGGCAAAAGGCTAATCAAACAATCTAGTAACTTGTTCCTTTTGAAGTTTCCCTTGGGATAGTTGGAGCTAAAATCAAAGACTTATTAGAAAAAGTGAACAATTAAAGGCAATGGAGGCAAAAGGCCCTTGAGTTACTCTCAAACTTCAAATAAGTAGGAAGGCTTGACTACTTTGTTGAGATGAGCAAATGAATCTAATCTCTAAATGGGATTTTTTTGCAAAATTAGTGAGGTAAGATGAACCAAATGTTGGGTTCTTACTAATAATGACTCCATAAAGGGTGGTTGTTAATTAAGACAACAGAACTATGGCCATGAAAGTAGAAATCTACTAAAAAGTATGTAAGAACTCACTTATGAAACAACTAGCCCTAAAAATGGATGGTGCTTAGGTGCACAAAACACACTTGGTTGTCATTGCAATGCAATGCCTCGATGAGCAGGTGGGTGTTATGGTCAATGAAGAACATAGTGCATAAACCTGCTTGGACCATTGGCTTATATAAAGTTTTGTTGTAGTACAAAATATTTAAATGAGAACTTTTTAAAGAAATAAAGGGAAAGGTTTCCTATGAACAACACTTACACATGGGTTAGCCGATCCTAAGAGATGGCTGAAACCCATAAGAGAGTTCCACTTGACGCGAGCTTCGAAAAGGAGATGAGTGAAATTTCTCAAGCAAGGATGTGATGGTTGATGGCAATGCCAACTTCCTAAGAGGCATTAGTATAGGTTTTAAGAAGAGTTATTTATTCTACTAAACAACTTGTCAACCCTAGAAATGACTTAATCTGAGGTAGGGCCAAGCAGTTGAAAGAACACCACATGTTAAGTGATGTCTAATGCTTCCTTAGCATCCCTTGAAACTCTAGAGGGGTGAGTTATTTCCATGAACAACCATACTCTTTGGGAAAAGGATTATCTCTGAGGGTTAGGCATGTCGGCTTAAGTCTCGACATTGATTGCCAATGGATTAGTCGATTCCTGTTCGACAAGAGCTAATCAAAGCATGTCAACTAGAGGAGACTTTATAGTGAACCCTACGAGGGACTACTTGAGCATTAAATAATTGACTCAGAGGTTATGCAGGCATGTACATTTTGACTATTTAACTAAAATAATGCATTGTAAGGGTCCTTGAGGTTGCTCACATAATGTGATCTCTACCATGTGCATGGAATGACAAAGTGAAAAGCAATTCGACAAAGCTTTAGAAAATGAAGAAAGCAACTATCACTTTCTAATGTTAGCCAAATGCCTCATCATCTAATTAGTGATTCACATTAAGAGATTTGCAAGATTCCTACAAATCCCTACATACTACATCGAGTGAAATAATAGCCAAAGGAAGGGGCTTGATTGAATCTGTTAGGAAAGAAGAAATGATGAGGTTGACTCTAATTCAGCTTTGCGAAATGTCTTCAGAGGTGTTGCTTAAATCAAAGTCAGCATGTCGATGGCATTGAAATACTACTTTTGATAATATTATACTTATTCTATGAGATAGAGATGGGGCCTACCCCTACTTTTAGCTTCTAACCACACATCAATGGGTTGATTTGGGTTGATGTCATTATCTAGTAGAGAGTCTGTCTTGGCAACACATGTGTTAATAGATAATGCAAAAGAAATCTTGTATGGAGCAAAAATGTAAAAGCCAATTTGATTATGATTTCTAATATGAATATGAACTATAAATGTGTGCCTTATAAAAAAGGTGTGAGAAAATTAGACACAAGGATAACTGGCTTGTTACAGCCACGAGTTCATAGCAACCTTGCATTTTATCCTTCTATGTCAGCTCTTCCTATCATTATGAAACATAATTCACTAGGTAATGGATTCTTCACCCACTAATAGGGAACCATTGATTCACATAATTGGTCATCAATCTTCATTGAAAAGTTAGTGGTGTGAAGCTATCTTGTGCTGGATTATGACTTAATATCTACTAGTTAGAATTTGTAATAAGATGTGACACCTAGATCTTTCATGCACCAGTTGGCTAATAATATGTTCTTTGTACCATAGGGGTTCACAACCACAGCTCATCTAATGTTGTAACAAATGGTAGTTAGGTATGACTAGTGACAAGAATCCATTGTAAATGACTTAAATTTACTATAGAACTTTGTAATTGATAGAGTAGCCTTATTGCCATGATCTATTAAGATCATGCCCTACGTCACACTAGATTTGTCACCTCCAAAGCATAAACATCATAAAAGTTTCAAAACTTCCCTTGCTCGCATGCTCTACTTACTATGATACTCCTAATGGTACATTATGATTCATGTCTTACACCATGGAGCTTGCTTGGGTGCATGGTTGAAGTGCCTCAAATTATCGATTGCAAAAGTTGTACAATGCAATGTCAAAATTATATCACTTTCCCTTCTTTAGAAGTTGTCATACTTCAATGAGATTTAATCTAATGTCATTGTAAATTAATCCCCAAAAACCCAATGATCTTACGAAGGTTTACAAAATTTTGCTAACTTCCTTGCATCCATTATTAAACAGATACCTATAGGGTTCTATGTGCATGGAAAAAAGTTTTACTTTTTTCACCCTATTCATCACTTGTGATTCCTTTGGCATGGAGGCAGAGCTACTCTATTAGACACTTGCCTTCTTTCTTAACGAAATTGTTACAATATCCAATCAATAATCTGCAATACAGGATGGAGTTCAGCCTATAATGAAGTGGAAGTTGGATAGTGCGATATATATTAAGATGTACACTTGTTGCGTTATAACTCTAGCTACTCTTTACCTCTGCTACATGCACAATATTGTACTTTGCATGCATACAATAGCCAATTCACACACACCATGAAGCATCTTGAATGCATGGTTGGTTGGGCCCACAAAGTGCAACATTTTTCTAGCAAATTTTAACTTTATTGATTACTAGCACTTGGATAAGGTTATGCCTTATTGGAAGACTTATGTTCTTTTGTCACAAGATGTAATCTACAAAAAGAAATATGCACTACAATGCTATTCACAATGAATCAGAAGTTAGACAACACAAAATGAACTGGGGTTTGTTCATGTTGGGCTATGACCCAAGCCACATGTAGTTGTAGCATAGCAAGTGACATCCAATCCGCACATTCTTTATGGCATCTTATGTGCAAAGGTTGGTGGGGTCATCAAAATGTAACTTTCGTTTGGGATTTTTATCACTATGGGCTACAAGTGCTTTGATAAGGTGATGCTCTACTGGGAGACTTGAGTTCTCCTTTGTTAGAATTTTCATAATATTCAACACATTGAAAAGGTGATGCCTTATAAGGAGAATTGTCATTGTGCATGTTTAAAGTGCCACACTTTGCCCTCTACATAGGGAATTATAAGGTGAGATCTTGATCATATTGTAGTCAATGTTTGAAGGTGACAAGTGAGTTTGATAATTAACTTTCAATCCATGCTCCAACCCTTCGTGGTGCAATCCATGGTGGTGTTCCTTTAGTCAGTGTGATGACTTTCTTAACTAATTGGAACTTAACTTGCTTCAATGCAAAATTGTCACATCTTTCTTACCTTTGTGGGATTTTTTTCATGTGGTGCTTGCTTATGTCATAGCAAAATTTCATCAGTGTGAATTGCACTTAGCAATGTGTTTATTGAGCTTGTTATTCCCTCTCCATGTTGTAGTGTATGATCTTAATCCTTAGCTACATGTTGTCTCCTTCTGTGCACACAATATAGGGGCCTAACAAGTGTGACCAGTTTGTTTATGGAATTTGAAAATCTTTAAGTGATTACATGGTGTTGTTTAGTTGCTTGCCAAGTTTTGAGCACATAGTTCTCTCACTTTCTTATCTTAGAAGTTGGACAAAACATCTGGTAATTGCATGAGTCATGCTAAATATCTTCAATTTGGAAGGTGCAATAATGTTCATCAATTTTACTAGCCATTTAGTTATATAGCACCACCAAACAAGACAAATGCTCAATTATGACACGAGGAATTGCCCGGTGCTTTATCTTTATACTACTACTTAGTTGATCTTACTTGTAGTCACAAGGTTACCTCAAATGGTATGCAATGTGTGTGCAAGCTTGAAACAGTTCACACTATGGAACTATGAATGGATCATT
>JAIUJO010000040.1:2500-7500 GCA_023846275.1 Vanilla planifolia
TTCTTTGTCTTCTTCTTCCACCTCTACTTCTCCGTCTTCTCTTTCTTCCTTTATTCTTTTTCTTCTTCCACTTCTACTTCTTCTTTTTCTTCGCTCTCCTCACTGTCTTCTTCTTGCTCTACTTCTTCTTCTTCTTCTTCTTCTTCTTCTTCTTCTACTTCTCGTCCTCCTTCTTTTTCATCCTCTTCTTCTTCTTCTTCTTCTTCTTCTTCTTCTTTTCCTTCTTATTCTTCTTATCCTTCTTCTTCTTCTTCTTTTACTTCTTCCTCTTCTTCTTCTTCTTCTTGCTCCTCCTCCTCCTTTTCTTGTTTTTCTACCTCTTCTTATTCTTCAACTTCTTCTTGTTATTCGTTTTCTTCTTCTTCTTCTTCTTCTCCTTCTTCTTTTTCTTCTGCTTTTTCTTCTTCTTCTTCTTTGCCCTCCATTACTTTCTCTTCTTCTTCTGCTTCTTCCTCTTCATCTTCTTGTTCTCCTTCTTTTATTCCTCCTCCACCTTCTTTTTCCTCCACTTCTTCTTCTTCGCCTTCGTCTCGTTCTTCTTCCTCTTCTTCTTCTTCTTCTTCCTCTTCCTTTTCTTCTTCTTCTTCTTCCTCCTCCTCTTCTTTTTCTATATCTTCTTATTTTTTTATTCTTCTGGTTATTCTTTTTCTTCTTCTTCTTCTTCTTCTTCTTCTTCTCTTTTTCTTCTTCTTCATTTTCTCCTTCTTCTTTACCTCCATCACATCCTCTTCTTCTTCTTCTACTTATTCTTATTCTTCTTCCTCTTCTTCTTCCTCTTCTTCTTCTTCTTCTTCTTTTTCTTCTCCTTCTTTGTCTTCTTCTTCCTCCTCTACTTCTCCCTCTTCTTTTTCTTCCTTTATTCTTTTTTCTTTTTCCTCTTCTTCTCCTTCTTCTTCTTCTACTTCTCTCTCTTCTATGTCTTCTTCTTCCTTTATTTCTTCTTATTTGTCTTCTTCTTCTTCTCCTCCTCCTTTTTTCCTCCTCCTCTTCTTCATCTTGTTATCCTTCTTCTTCTTCTTCTTCTTCTTCTTCCTCTTCTTCTTCTTCTTCTTCCTCTTCCTCCTCTTCTTCTTTTTCTACATCTTCTTATTCTTCTACTTCTTCTTGTTATTCTTTTTCTTCTTCTTCTTCTCCTTCTTCTTCTTCTTCTTCCGCTTTTTCTTCTTCTTCTTCTTTGCCTCCACTTCCTCTTCTTCTTTTTCTTCTTCGTCATCTTCTCTTCTTCTTCTTCTTCTTCTTCTGTTCCTACTCCTTCTTTTTCGGGCACTTCTTTCTTCTTCTTCTTCACCTTCTTCTTCATCTTATCTCCTGCTTCTTCTTCTTCGTCTTCTTCTTCTTCTTCTTCTTCTTCTTCCTCTTCTTCCTCTTCTTTTTTCTACATCTTATTCTTATTCTTCTTCTTGTAATTCCCTTTTCTTCTTCTTCTTCTCCTTCTCCTTCTTCTCCTTCTTCTTTTTCTCCTTCTTCTTTGCCTCCATCACATCCACTTCTTCTTCTGCTTCTTCCTCCTCTTCTTCTTCTTCTACTTCTTCTCCTTTTCCTTGTTCTCCTTCATATTCTTCATCTCCTTCTTATTTTCCTTCTTCTTCTTCTTCTTCTTCTTCTCCACATTCTTCCATTTCTTCTTCTTCTTATATTTTTTCTTCTTCTGCTTCTTCTTCTTCCTCCTCTTCTTTTTCCTTTTGTTCTTCTTCTAATTCTTTTTCTTTGTCTCCTCTTTCCACTTCTTCTTGCTCTTCTTCTTCATCTCCTCCTCAACTTCTTCTTCTTCTTCTTTTTGCTCTTCCTCTTCTTCTTCTTCTACTTTTTCTTGTATTTTTTCTTCATCTTCTCCTTGTCCTTCTCTCTTCCTCTTCTTGTTCTGCTTCTTGTTCTTCTTCCTCGTTTTCTTCTTCTTCTTCTTCTTCTTCTCTTCTTTCTTCTTCCTCTTCTCCTTCTTCTCCTATTTCTTCATCTCCTTCTACTTCATCTTCTTCTTTTTTTACTTCTTCATTCTTTCGCTTTTTGCTCTTCTTCTTCTACTTCTCCTTCTTCTTCTTCTTCCTCTTCTTCCACTTGTTGTTCTTCATCTTCTAGTTGTCCTTCTTTTTCTTCTTGTTCTTCTTCTTTTTCTTCCTCTACTTCTCCTTCTTGTTCTTCTACTTCTTTTGTTACTTCATCTTCTTCTTCCTCTTCTCCTTCTACATCTTTCCTTTATTCTTCTCTCATCATCTTCTTCTTCTCCTCTTCCTTTTCCTCCAACTCCTTCGTCAAACATCATCAACATCTTCTTTTTCTTCTTATTCTTCGTAATCCTCTTATTCTTCTTCTTCCTCTTCTTCTTCTTCTTTGGCCTCCTCCTTCTTCACTCATTTCTCCTTCTTTTTTTGCTCTTCAACTACTTCTTCTTCACTCACTTCTTCTTCTTCTTATTCTTCTTCTTCTCCTTCTTGTTCTTCGTCTTCTTCCTCTGTCATCTTCTTCTTCGTCTTCTTGTTCTTGTTCTTGTTCTTCTTCTTCCTCTTCTCCATCTTCATCTCCTACCTCTTCTTCTTTTTTCTTCTTCTTCTTCTTCTTCTTCCCCTTCTTCTTCTTCCTCTTCTTCTTCTTTCTTATTCTTCATCTTCTTCTTCTTCTTCTTCTTCTTCTTCTCCTTTTTCTTCTTCGTCTCCTTCTACTTCTTCTTCTTCTTCTTTACAATCTTCTCTCCTTCCTGTTGTTCCTCTTCTTCTTTTTCTTCTTCTTCTTCTTCTTCTTCTTCGTTCTCTACTTCTCCTTCTTCTTTTTCTTCTTTCTTTTCCTTCTTCATCTCCTTCTTCTTCTTCCTTCTTCTTCATCTTCTTCTTCTTATTTGTCTTCTATCTTCTTCTTCTTCTTCTTCTCCTCCTCCTCACTCTTCCTTCTTCTTCTTCTTTGCCTTCTTCTTCATGTTGTTCTCCTTCTTCTTCTTCCTCTTAATCTTCTTCTTCGTCATTCACTTCTTCTTCTTCTCCTTTTTTTTTCTACCTCTTCTATCTCTTCCTCTTATTCTTCTTCTTCTTCTCCTCCTCATCCTTCTTCTTCTTTTTCTTCTTGTTCTTTTTCTGCTACTTTTTCTCCTTGCTCTTCTTCTTCACCTTCCTATCTTTCTATTACTTGTTCTTCTTCTTCTTCTTCTTTTTCATCTTCTTAATCTTCTTCTCTTCTTCTTCTTCTTCCCCTTTTTCTTATTCATCTCCTTCTACTTCTTTGATTTCATCTTTACCATCTTCTTCTCCTTCTTCTTTTTCTTCTACTTCTTCATCTTCATCTCCATCTTCTTCTTTCACTTGTTCTTGTTCTTCCTCACATTCTTCTTCTTCTCGTTCTTCTTCTTCTTCTTATGCATCTTCTTCTTCTTTTTATTCTTCTTCTTTTTCTTCTTTTGCCTTCATCTTTTTACTCTTCTCCCTCTTCTTTCTGTTCTTCCTCTTCTTGTTGTTCTTCTTCATCTACTTAATCTTCTTCTTCTTCTTTTTCTTCTTCTACCTCTTCTTCTTTTTCTTTTTCATCTTCTTTTCATTTTTCTTCTTCTACTACTTCTTCTTCACCTCCTTTTTGTTTTTCTTTTTTTCTTCTTCTCCATCTTTTTCTCCTTCTTCTTTTTCTTCTTCTTCTTCTTTTTCTTCCTTTAATTATTGTTCTTTTATTCTTCCTTTATTTCCACTTCTTCTTCTTCCTCGTTTTCTTCTACTCCTTCTTTTTCGTTGTCTTCTACTTCTTCTTCTTCTTCTTCTTGTCTTTTCTCTTCTTGTACTTTTTTCCTCTTCTTCTTCCTCTACATCTTCTTTGCATTCTTCTTCTGCATGTTCTACTCATTCTCTTCTCCATCTTCTTGTTCTTCCTCTTCTTCTTCTTCTTCTTCTTCTTCTTCTTTTTCATCTTCTTCTTCTTCTTCTTCTTCATTCTCACCTTCTTTTCTTCTTTTCCATTATCATCATCATCTTCTTCTTCTTCTTCTTCTTTCACTTCCTCTTGTTCTTCTTTTTTTCTCTTCTTCTTCTTCTTCTTCTCATTTTTCGACTTCTTTCCCTCCTTCTTCTCCTTCTTCTTCTTCTTCTTCTTGTACTTCTTCTCCCTACTCCACTTCTACTTGTTCTTCTTCTCCTCTTCCTCCTCCTTCTTCTTCTTCTTCAACTTCCTCTTCTTCTTCTTTTTCCTTCTTCTTCTCCTTTTCCTTATTCTTCATTTTCTATTTCTTTCACTTCTTCTCGTTCTTCTCCTTGTTCTTCTTCTTCCTCTTCCTCTTCTTCTTCTTTGTGGACTTTTTCTTCTTGATCACTTCTTTTTCCTCTTCTTCTTCTTCTTTCTCTTCTTCTTTTTCCTCTTCTTATTCTTCTTCTTCGTTTCTTCTTCCTCTTCTACTTCTTCTACTTCTTCTTGTCAAACTTCTTCTTCTTCTTCCTCTTCTACTTCTTCTTCTTCTTCATAATCTTCTTCTTCTACTACTACTACTACTTCTTCTTCTTCTTCTACTTCTTCTCCTTCTTCTTCTCTTCTTCGCTTTCTTCTTCTTCTTCTTCACCTTCTAGTTCTTCTTCTTCTCCTCCTTCTTGGTCTTCTTCTTCTTCATCTTCTTCTTCTCCTTGTCTATCTTCTCCTTCTTGGTCTTATTTTTCTCCTTCTTTTCTTCTCCTTGATCTTTTTCTTCTTCTTCTTCTTCTTTTAGTACTACTACTTGTTTTTCTCCATCTTCTTCCTCCTCTTCGACGTCTTCTTCTTCTTCTTCTTCTTCTTCTATTTTTTCCTCTTGTTCTTCCTCTTCTTCACTTTCTTCTTCATCATTTTGTTTTTCTTCTTTTTCTTCTCCTTCTTCTTCTTCTTCTTTTTCTCCTTAATCGTCATCTACTTCTTTATCTTCTTCTTCTTATTCTTATTCTTGTTTTTATTCTTCTTCGTCTTCTTCTTCCTCGTCTCGTTGCTCTTCTTCTTCTTCATCATCATCAACTTTTTCTTCTTATTCTTCTTTTTCTTGTTCTTCTTCTTCTCCCTCCTTTTCTTTC
>JAIUJO010000040.1:10000-20000 GCA_023846275.1 Vanilla planifolia
CTCCTTCTTCTTCTTCTTCTTCTTCTTCTTCCTCTTCTTCTTCTTCCTCTTCTTCATCCCTTCTTCTTCTTCTTCACCTTTTTCTTCTCATTGTCCCCTTCTTCTTGTTCTTCTTTTTCTCCATCTTCTTCTTCTTTTTCTTTCTTTTTTACTTCTCCTTCTTCTTCTTTTCCTCCTTCTTATTCTTCTCCACTTTCTTCTTCTTTTTGTTTTTTTCTTCTTCTTCTTCTTCTAGTTTTGCTTCTTCTTCTTCTTCTTCTTCATCTTCTCCTTCTTTTTCATCATCATCTTCTTCTTCTTCTACTTTTTCTTCTTTTCTTCGTCTGCTTCTTCTTCCCCTTCTTCTTCTTCTACTTCATCTTCTTTGCTTCTTCTTTTTCTTCTTCTTCTTCTTCTTCTTCTTCTTCTCCTTCTCCTTCTCCATGTTCTTCTTCTTCGTCTACTTCTTCTTCTACCTCCTGTTCTACTTCTTTTCTTCTTCTTTTTCTTCTTCTTCTTCATCATCTTCTTACTTTTCTAATTCTTCTTGTTCTTCTTCTTCTTCTCCTTCTTCTTCTTCTTCTTCTTACTTTTCTTATTCTTCCTGTACTTCTTCTTCTCCTTCTTCTTCCTCTTCTTCTTCTTCTTCTTCTTCTGCTTTGACTTCTACTACTTCTTGTTCTTCTTCTTTTTCTTCTTTTCCTTCTTCTTCTTCATCATCATCTTATTCTTCTTCTCCTTCTTTTTCTTCTTCTTCTTTTTCTTCTTCTACTTCTTCTCCGAGTTAATCTTCCTCTACTTCTTCTACTTTATCTTCTTCTTCTGCTTCTTCTTCTTCAATATCTTGTTCACCATCTTGTTCTTGTTCTTCTTGTTCTTCTTCTACTATTGCTTTTCCTTCTTCCTGTTTTTCTTTTTCTTCTTCTTAATCTTTTCTCCCTCTTCTTCTTCTGCATCCTCTTCTGCTTCTTCTACATTTTCTTCTTCTATTCCTTCTTCTTCTGTTCTTATTTCTCTTCTCCTTCTCTTTTTCTTCTTCTTCTACTTCTTCTTCTTCTTTTTCATATTCTTCTTCTTCTTTTTGTTCTTCTTCTTGTACTTCTAGTTCTTCTTCTTCTCCTTCTTCTTCTTCTTCTTCTTCTTCTTCTTCTTCTTCTTCTTCTTCTTCTTCTTCTTCTTCTTCTGCTTCTTCTACTTCTTCTTCTCCTTCTTCTCCTTCTTCTTCTTCTTCTCCTTCTTCTTCTCCTTCTTCTTCTCCTTCTTCTTCTTCTTCTTCTTCTTCCTCTTCTTCTCCTTCTTCTTCTCCCTCTTCTTCTCCTTCTTCTTCTCCATCTTCTTCTCCTTCTTCTTCTCCTTCTTCTTCTCCTTCTTCTTCTCCTTCTTCTTCTTCTTCTTCTTCTTCTTCTTCTTCTTTTTCTTCTTCCACTTCTTCTTCTTCTTATTTTTCTTCTTCCACTTCTTCTTCTTCACCTTCTTCTTCTTCTTCTTCTTCGTCTTCTTCTTCTTCTTCTTCTTCTGCTTCTTCTCCTTCTTCTTCTCCTTCCTCTTCTTGTTGATCTTCTTCTCCTTCTTCTTCTTCTTCTTCGTCTCCTTCTTATTGTTATTCTTCTTCTTCTTCTTCTTGTCATTCTTATTTTTCTTCTACTTCTTCTATGTCGCTGTCACCTTCTTCTACTTCTTCCCCTTCTACTTCTTCTGGTTCTTCTTCTTATTGTTCCTTTTCTTTTTCTTCTTCTTCTTCGCATTTTACTCCTTCCTCTTCTACTTTTTCTTCTTCTTCTTCTTCTTCTTCTTCTACTTCTTCTCGTTCTACTTCTTTGTCATTCTCTTCTTCTACTTCTTTTACTTCTTCTCCCACTTCTTCTCCTTCCTTTTGTTCAACTTCTTCTTCTTCTCTATCTTCTCCATCTATTTTTTCCACTTTTTTTTTTCTTCTTCTTCTTCTTCTTCTTCTCCTCCCCCTTCTTCTTTTTCTTCCTCTTCTTCTTCTTCCCCTTCTCCTTGTTCTTCTTCTTCTTCTTCATATCCTACTTTTTCTTCTTCTACTTCTCCTTCTTCTTCTTCCTCTTCTTCTTCTTCTTCCTCTTTGTCTTCTTCCTTTTCTTCTTCTTCTTCTTCTTCTTGTTCTAGTCTTATTCTTCTTCTTCTTCCTTCTCTTTTCATATTCCTCTTCTTTCTCATCTTGTTATTCTTCTTCTTCTTCCTCTTTTTCTCACTTTTCTTCCTCTTCTCCTTCCTTTTCTTCGCCTGCTCCTCCTCCTTCTTCTTACTCTGATTCTTTTCCATCTTCTTCTCCTTCCAATTCTTTTTCTTCTTCATCTTCATCATCTTCTAGTTCTTCTTCTTCTTCTTCTGCTTCGTCTTCTAATTCTACTTCATCTTCTTCTTCTTCTTTTTCTTCTTTTTCTTCTCCTTCTTCGTCTTCTTCTTCCACCTCTACTTCTCCCTCTTCTCTTTCTTCCTTTATTCTTTTTCTTCTTCCACTTCTACTTCTTCTTCTTCTTCTTCGCTCTCCTCACTGTCTTCTTCTTGCTCTACTTCTTCTTATTCTTCTTCTTCTTCTTCTTCTACTTCTCGTCCTCCTTCTTTTTCATCCTCTTCTTCTTCTTCTTCATCTTCTTTTCCTTCTTCTTCTTCTTATCCTTCTTCTTCTTCTTCTTTTACTTCTTCCTCTTCTTCTTCTTCTTCTTGCTCCTCCTCCTCCTTTTCTTCTTTTTCTACATCTTCTTATTGTTCAACTTCTTCTTGTTATTCTTTTTCTTCTTCTTCTTCTTCTCCTTCCTCTTTTTCTTCTGCTTTTTCTTCTTCTTCTTCTTGTTTGCCTCCATTACTTTCACTTCTTCTTCTGCTTCTTCCTCTTCTTCTTCTTTTTCTCCTTCTTTTTCTTTTTCCTCCACTTCTTCTTCTTCTTCTTCGCCTTCGTCTCGTTCTTCTTCCTCTTCCATTTCTTCTTCTTCTTCTTCCTTCTCCTCTTCTTTTTCTATATCTTCTTATTTTTTTATTCTTCTGGTTATTCTTTTTCTTCTTCTTCTTCTTCTTCTTCTCCTTTTTCTTCTTCTTCATTTTCTCCTTCTTCTTTACCTCCATCACATCCTCTTCTTCTTCTTCTACTTATTCTTATTCTTCTTCCTCTTCTTCTTCTTCTTCTTCTTCTTCTTTTTCTTCTCCTTCTTTGTCTTCTTCTTCCTCCTCTACTTCTCCCTCTTCTTTTTCTTCCTTTATTCTTTTTCTTTTTCCTCTTCTTCTCCTTCTTCTTCTTGTACTTCTCTCTCTTCTATGTCTTCTTCTTCCTTTATTTCTTCTTATTTGTCTTCTTCTTCTTCTTCTTCTTCTCCTCCTCCTTTTTCCTCCTCTTCTTCATCTTGTTATCCTTCTTCTTCTTCTTCTTCTTCTTCTTCCTCTTCTTCTTCTTCTTCTTCCTCTTCCTCCTCTTCTTCTTTTTCTACATCTTCTTATTCTTCTACTTCTTCTTGTTATTCTTTTTCTTCTTCTTCTTCTCCTTCTTCTTCTTCTTCTGCTTTTTCTTCTTCTTCATCTTTGCCTCCATTACTTCCTCTTCTTCTTTTTCTTCTTCGTCATCTTCTTCTTCTTCTTCTTCTTCTTCTTCTATTCCTACTCCTTTTTCGTGCACTTCTTCTTCTTCTTCTTCTTCACCTTCTTCTTCATCTTATCTCCTGCTTCTTCTTCTTCGTCTTCTTCTTCTTCCTTTTCTTCTTCTTCTTCTTCTTCTTCCTCTTCTTCCTCTTCTTTTTCTACATCTTATTCTTAATCTTCTTCTTGTTATTCCTTTTCTTCTTCTTCTCCTTCTCCTTCTTCTCCTTATTCTTTTTCTCCTTCTTCTTTGCCTCCATCACATCCACTTCTTCTTCTGCTTCTTCCTCCTCTTCTTCTTCTTCTACTTCTTCTCCATTTCCTTGCTCTCCTTCATATTCTTCATCTCCTTCTTATTTTCCTTCTTCTTCTTCTTCTTCTTCTTCTCCACATTCTTCCATTTCTTCTTCTTCTTATATTTTTTCTTCTTCTGCTTCTTCTTCTTCCTCCTCTTCTTTTTCCTTTTGTTCTTCTTCTAATTCTTTTTCTTTGTCTCCTCTTTCCACTTCTTCTTGCTCTTCTTCTTCATCTTCCTCCTCAACTTCTTCTTCTTCTTCTTTTTGCTCTTCCTCTTCTTCTTCTTCTACTTTTTCTTGTATTTTTTCTTCATCTTCTCCTTGTCCTTCTCCTTCCTCTTCTTGTTCTGCTTCTTGTTCTTCTTCCTCGTTTTCTTCTTCTTCTTCTTCTTTTTCTTCTTCTTCTTCCTCTTCTCCTTCTTCTCCTATTTCTTCGTCTCCTTCTACTTCATCTTCTTCTTGTTTTACTTCTTCATCTTTCGCTTTTTGCTCTTCTTCTTCTACTTCTCCTTCTTCTTCTTCTTCTTCTTCTTCCACTTGTTGTTCTTCATCTTCTAGTTATCCTTCTCCTTCTTCTTGTTCTTCTTCTTCTTCTTCCTCTACTTCTCCTTCTTGTTCTTCTACTTCTTTTGTTACTTCATCTTCTTCTTCCTCTTCTCCTTCTACATCTTTCCTTTATTCTTCATCATCATCTTCTTCTTCTCCTCTTCCTTTTCCTCCAACTCCTTCGTCAACATCATCAACATCTTCTTTTTCTTCTTATTCTTCGTAATCCTCTTATTCTTCTTCTTCCTCTTCTTCTTCTTCTTTGCCTTCTCCTTCTTCACTCATTTCTCCTTCTTTTTTTGCTCTTCAACTACTTCTTCTTCACTCACTTCTTCTTCTTCTTATTCTTCTTCTTTTCCTTCTTGTTCTTCATCTTCTTCCTCTTCATCTTCTTCTTCGTCTTCTTGTTCTTGTTCTTGTTCTTCTTCTTCCTCTTCTCCATCTTCATCTCCTACCTCTTCTTCTTTTTCTTCTTCTTCTTCTTCTTCTTCCCCTTCTTCTTCTTCCCTTTCTTCTTCTTCCTCTTCTTCTTCTTCTTATTCTTCATCTTCTTCTTCTTCTTCTTCTTCTTCTTCTTCTTCTCCTTTTTCTTCTTCGTCTCCTTCTACTTCTTCTTCTTCTTCTTTACAATCTTCTTCTCCTTCCTGTTGTTCCTCTTCTTCTTTTTCTTCTTCTTCTTCTTCTTCTTCTTCTTCTTCTTCTTCTTCTTCGTTCTCTACTTCTCCTTCTTCTTTTTCTTTTTCTTTTCCTTCTTCATCTCCTTCTTCTTCTTCCTTCTTCTTCATCTTCTTCTTCTTATTTGTCTTCTTCTTCTTCTTCTTCTTCTTCTTCTCCTCCTCCTCCTCCTTCTTCTTCTTTGTCTTCTTCTTCATGTTGTTCTCCTTCTTCTTCTTCCTCTTAATCTTCTTCTTCGTCATTCACTTCTTCTTCTTCTTCTTCTTCTTCTTCTTCTTTGTTTTCTACCTCTTCTATCTCTTCCCCTTATTCTTCTTCTTCTTCTCCTCCTCCTCCTTCTTTTTCTTCTTGTTCTTTTTCTGCTACTTTTTCTCCTTGCTCTTCTTCTTCACCTTCCTCTCTTTCTACTACTTGTTCTTCTTCTTCTTCTTTTTCATCTTCTTACTCTTCTTCTCTTCTTCTTCTTCTTCTTCTTCTTCTTCTTCTTCTTCCCCTTTTTCTTATTCATCTCCTTCTACTTCTTTGATTTCATCTTTACCATCTTCTTCTCCTTCTTCTTTTTCTTCTACTTCTTCATCTTCATCTCCATCTTCTTCTTTCACTTGTTCTTCTTCTTCCTCACATTCTTCTTCTTCTCGTTCTTCTTCTCTTCTTCTGCATCTTCTTCTTCTTCTTATTCTTCTTCTTTTTCTTCTTTGCCTTCATCTTTTTACTCTTCTCCCTCTTCTTTCTCTTCTTCCTCTTCTTGTTGTTCTTCTTCTTCTACTTATTCTTCTTCTTCTTTTTCTTCTTCTACTTCTTCTTCTTCTTCTTTTTCATCTTCTTTTCATTTTTCTTCTTCTACTACTTCTTCTTCACCTCCTTTTTGTTCCTCTTTTTTTCTTCTTCTCCATCTTTTTCTCCTTCTTCTTTTTCTTCTTCTTCTTTTTCTTCCTTTAATTATTGTTCTTTTATTCTTCCTTTATTTCCACTTCTTCTTCTTCCTCGTTTTCTTCTTCTCCTTCTTTTTCGTTGTCTTCTACTTCTTCTTCTTCTTCTTCTTCCTGTCTTTTCTCTTCTTGTACTTTTCCCTCTTCTTCTTCCTCTACATCTTCTTTGCATTCTTCTTCTTCATGCTCTACTCATTCTCTTCTCCATCTTCTTTTCTTCCTCTTCTTCTTCTTCTTCTTCTTCTTCTTTTTCATCTTCTTCTTCTTCTTCTTCTTCATTCTCACCTTCTTTTCTTCTCTTTCATTATCATCATCATCATCTTCTTCTTCTTCTTCTTCTTTCACTTCCTCTTGTTCTTCTTTTTTCTCTTCTTCTTCTTCTTCTTCTCATTTTTCGACTTCTTTCCCTCCTTCTTCTCCTTCTTCTTCTTCTTCTTCTCGTACTTCTTCTCCCTGCTCCACTTCTACTTGTTCTTCTTCTCCTCTTCCTCCTCCTCCTTCTTCTTCTTCTTCAACTTCCTCTTCTTCTTCTTTTTCCTTCTTCTCCTTTTCCTTATTCTTCATTTTCTATTTCTTTCATTTCTTCTCGTTCTTCTCCTTGTTCTTTTTCTTCCTCTTCCTCTTCTTCTTCTTTGCGGACTTTTTCTTCTTGATCTTCTTCTTTTTCCTCTTCTTCTTCTTCTTCTTTTTCTTCTTCTTTTTCCTCTTCTTATTCTTCTCCTTCGTTTCTTCTTCCTCTTCTTCTTCTTCTACTTCTTCTTGTCAAACTTCTTCTTCTTCTTCCTCTTCTACTTCTTCTTCTTCATAATCTTCTTCTTCTACTACTACTACTACTTCTTCTTTCTTCCTCTTCTTCTTCTTCTCTTTCTTCTTCTTCTTCTTCACCTTCTAGTTCTTCTTCTTCTCCTCCTTCTTGGTCTTCCTCTTCTTCATCTTCTTCTTCTCCTCGTCTATCTTCTCCTTCTTGGTCTTATTTTTCTCCTTCTTTTCTTCTCCTTGATCTTTTTCTTCTTCTTCTTCCTCTTGTTCTTCTTCTTGCTACTCCTTCTTCTTCTCCTACTTCATCATCATCTTCTTCTTCTTCTTTTTCTTCTTCTCATACTTCTTCTCCTTGCTCTTATTCAATTTCTTCTTCTTCTCCTCCTTCTTTCTCTTCTTCTTCTTCTTCTTCTTCTTCTTCTTCTTGGCCTTCTTCTTCTTCCTCTCCTTCTTCTTCTTCTTCTTCTTTTTCTTCCTCGTCTTCTTCTTCTTCTTCTTCCTCCTACTCCTCTTCTTCTTTTTCTACATCTTCTTATTCTTCTTCTTCTTGTTGTTTTTCTTTTTCTTCTTCTACTTCTCCTTCTTCTTCTTCTTCTTCTTCTATTTCTTCTTCTTCTTCTTTGCCTCCATCACTTCCTCTTCTTCTTTTTCTTCTTTTACTTCTCCTTCTTTCCTTCTTGTCCTTCTTATTCTTCATCTCCTCCTTATTTTCCTTCTTCTTCTTCTCCTTATTCTTCGATTTCTTCTTCTTCTTCTTCTTCTTATATTTTTTCTTCTTCTGCTTCTTCTTCTTCTTCCTCTTCTTCTTCTTCATCTTTTTTTTCTTCTTTTAATTCTTCTTCTTCGTCTCCTCTTTCAACTTCTTCCTGTTCTTCTTCTTCATCTTCCTCCTACACTTCTTCTTCTTCTTCTTCTTGCTCTTCTTCTTCTTCTTCTTATACTTTTTCTGGTATTTTATCTTCATCTTCTCCTTGTTTTTCTTCTTCCTTTTCTTATTCTTCTACTTCTTCTCCTTCTTCTTCCTATTCTTCCTCTTCCTCTCCTTCTTGTTTTTCTTATTCTTCTTCCTCTTTTTCTTCCTCTTCTTCTTCTTCTTCCTCTTCTCCTTCTTCTTCAATTTCTTCTTCTCCTTCTAATTCATCTTCTTGTCGTCTTTCTTCTTCCTCTTCCTCTTTTTCCTATTCTTCTTGTCCTGCTTCTTCTTCTTCATCTTCTCCGTCCACTTGTTGTTCTTCTTCTTCTACTTATCCTTTTCCTTTTTCTTCTTCTTCTTCCTCTACTTCTCCTTCTAGTTCCTCTATTTCTTTTCTTTATTCTTCGTCTTCTTCTTCTTCTTCTCCTTCTTCACCTTTCCTTTATTATAATTATTATTATTATTATTCTTCTTCTTCTCCTCCTCCTCCTACTCCTTCATCGTCATCATCAACATCTTCTTCTTCTTCTTCTCAATCCTCTTATTCTTCTTTTTCTTCTTCTTCTTTGCCTTCTCCTTCTTCATCTAATTCTCCTTCGTTTTCTTCCGCTTCATCTTCTTCTTCATCATGCACTTCTGCTTCTTCTTCAACTTCTTCTTCTCTTCTTCTTTTCTCTCCTTCTTCTTCGTCTCCTTGTTCTTCTTGTTCTTCTTCTTCATCTCCATCTTCTTCTCCTTCTTTTTCTTCTTTTTCTTCTTCTTCTTCTTCTTCTTCTACTTCTTCTTCTTCCTCTTCTTCTTCTTCTTGTTCTTCATCTTCTTCTTCTTCTTCTTCTTCTTCTCCTTTTCTTCTTCGTCTCCTTCTACTTCTTCCTCTTCTTCCACTACTATTACTACTACTAGTATTGCTACTTCTTCTTCTCCTCCTGCTCCTTATTCTTCTTCTTTTTCTTCTTCTTCTCTTTTTCCTTCTTTCTCTCCTTCTTCTTCTTCTTCTTCTTTTTCTTCTTCTTGTTCTTCTTCTTCCTCCTCCTCCTCCTCCTTTTCTTCTTCATCTTCTTCTTCCTCTTCTTCTTCTTCATCTTCTTCCACTTCTTCTTCTACTTCTTCTTCTTCATTTTCTTCTTCTTCTTCTTCTTCTTCCTCCTCCTCTTCTTCTTCTTCGTCTTCCTCTTCTTCTTCTTCTTCTTCTTCTTCCTCTTCTTCTTCTTCATCTTCTTCTTCTTGTTCTTCTTCTTCTTCATCATCTTCTTCTTTTTCTTCCTTTAATTATTCTACTTTTCTTCTTCCTTTATTTCCTCTTTTTCTTCCTCTTATTTTTCTTTTTCCTCTACTTCTTCTTCTTCTTCTTCTTGTACTTCTTGCTCTTCTTGATTTTCCTCTACATCTTCCTCTTATTCTTCTTCTTCTTCATGTTCTTCTCATTCTCTTTCCTCATCCCCTCCTCCTCCTCCTTCTCCTTCTTCTTCTTTTTCTTCTTCTTTCTCTACTATTACCACTTCTCCACCTCCTCCTTCTACTTCATCATCATCATCATTATCATCAACATCTTCTTTCTCATATTATTATTATTCTTCTTTTTCCTCTTCTTCTTCTTCTTCTTCTTCTACTTCTTTATCATCATCATTGTCTTCTTTTTCTCCTCCTCCTTGTTCTTCCCTTTTTCTTTCATCTTCTTCTTCATCATCATCATCATCTTCTTCTCCTTTTTCTTCTTCTTCTTCTTCTTCTTCTAACACTTCTTCTTCTTCTTTATCTCCTTCTTGTTCTTCTTCTTGTTCTTCTTCTCCTCCTTCTTCTTCCTCTTCTTCTTCTTTTTCTTCTTCTTCTTGTTCCTTTTCTTTTGTTTCTTCTTCTTCTTCTCCTGCTCCTTCTTCTCCTTCTTCTTCTTCCTCTTATTAAATTTTTGCTTCTTCTTCATTTTCTACTTCTTCTTTTCCTTCCTCAATTTCGTCTTCGTCTTCGTCTTCTTCTTGTTCTTGTTCTTCTTCTCCTTCTTCTTCTTCTTCTTCTTCACCTTCTGGTTCTTCTTCTTCTTCTCCTTCTTGGTCTTCCTCTTCTTCATCTTCTTCATCTACTTCTATGTCTTCTTCTTCTCTATCTTTTCCTTCTTCTCCTTTTCTTTCTGCTCCTTCTTCTTGTTCTTCCTTTTCTTCTTCTTCTTCTTCTTCTTCTTCTTTTTCAACCTCTTCTTCTTTTTCATCTTGATCTTATTCTTTTTCCCCTTCTTTTCTTCACTTTCATCATCTTCATCATCTTCTTCTTCTTCTTGTTCTTCTTCTTCCACTTCCTCTTGTTTTTCTTCTTCCTCT
>JAIUJO010000040.1:25000-32500 GCA_023846275.1 Vanilla planifolia
CTCTTACTCCTCCTCCTCCTCCTTCTTCTTCTTATTCTTCTTCTTCTTTCTTTTATTCTTTTTCAACTTTGCCTCCTTCTTCTACCTCTTATTCTTCTTCTTCTTCTTCTTCTCCTCCTCTTTTTTCATCTTGTTCTCTTTCTTCTTCTTCTTCTTCTTCATCATCATATTCTTCTTCTTCTTCTTCTTCTTCTTCTTCTTCTTCTCCTTCTTCTTCTTCTAATTCTCTGTCTTCTTTTTATATTTTCACTTCTCCTTCTTCTTCTTCTTCTTCTACTTTTACTTCTATTTCCACTTATTCTTTCTCTTCTTCTTCTTCTTCTTCTTTCTTTACTCCTTTTTCTTCTTCTTTCTTCTTGCCTTTTTCCTTCTTCTTCTTCCTTCTCTTCTTCTTCTTCTTCTTCTTGTTCTCCTTCTCCTCCTTCTTTCCTTTTCTTCATCTTCTTGTTTTCTCCAACTTCTTCTTCTTCTTATTCAACTTCTTCTTCTTCTTCATTTTCTTCAACTTCTTCTTTTTCCTACTTTTCTTTTGGTTCTCCTCCTCCTTCTTCTTCTTCTTCCTCTACGTCTCGATCTTGTTCTTGTTCTTCTCTTTCTTCTTCTTCCTACTCTCATTCTTCTCCTTCTTCCTCTTCTTCCTCTTCTTCTTCGACTTCTTCTTCTTCCTCTTCTTCTTCTTCTTCATCTTCCTCTTCCCCTTCTTCTTCTTCTTCCTCTTCTTCTTCCTCTTCTTCTTCTTCTTTGCCTTCATCTACTTCTTGTTCTCCTTGTTTTAATTCCACTTAATCTTCTTCTTCCTTATTCATTACTTCTTCTTCTTCTTCTTCTTCTTCTGCTTCTACTTCTTCTTTATCGTCATCATCATCATCATCATCATCCTCATCATCATCATTATGATCAACATCTTCTTCATCTTCTTCTTCCTTTCATCTTCTCCTTCTACTTCTTTTGCTTCATTTCCTATTTCTTTTCTTCTTTTTCTTCTCCATCTTCTTGTTCTTGCTCTTCCTCTTCTTCCTCTTATTCTCCTTCTTTTTCTTCTTCTTCTTCTTCTTCTTCTTCTTCTTGTCTTTCTTCTTCTTCTTCTTCTTCTTCTTCTTCTTCTTCTTCTTTATCAACATCTTCTTTTTCTTCCTCTTCCTCCTCCTCCTCTTCTTCTCCTCCTTCTTCTCCAACTTCTTCTTCTTCTATTGCATCTTCTTCCTCCTCTTCTTGCACTTCTTCTTGTTCTTGTTCTTTTTCTTTTTGTTCTTCTTCTTCTTCTTCTTCTTCTTCTTCCTCTACTTCTGCTTCTTGTTCTTCTATTTCTTTTCCTTATTCGTCTTCTTCTTCTTCCCCTTCTTCTTCTTCCATTTCTTCTTCTGTTTCTTCTTCTTCCTTTTCTTCTTTTTCTACTTCTTCTTCTCCTTTTTTTTCTTCTTCTACTCCTCTTCTGCTTTTTCTTCTTCCACTTCTTCTTCTTCTTCCTCTTCTTCTTCCACTTCTTCTTCTTCTTCTGCTTCTTCTTCCCTTATTTCTTCTTCTTTGCCTTCTTCTTCTACGTCTTCTCCTTCTTCTTCCATTTCAGCCTCTTCTTCTTCATTCACTTCTTCTTCTTCTTATTCTTCTTTTTCTTCATCATCTTCTTCTTGTTGTTCTTATTCTTCTTCTTTTTCTTCTTGTTCTTGTTATTCTTCTTCTTCTTCTCCTTCTCCTTCTTCTTCTACTCTTTTTTCTACTTCTTCTTCTACTTCTTCATGATCTTCTTCTCCTTGCTCTTCTTCTACTTCTTTTTTCTTATTCTTCTTATTTTTGTTCTTATTCTTCTTCTACTTCTTCTTCATGTTCTTCTTCTCTTTCTTCACCTTTGTCTCCTTCTTCTGCTTCTACTTCTTCTCCATCTTTTTGCCCTTCCTCTTGTTGTTCTTCTTCTTCTTCCCCTTTTTCTCCATCTTTTTCTTTAACTTCTTTTTCTTCTTCTTCTTCCTCTACTTCTTCTTCTTGTTCTTGTTTTTTTTCTTCTTCTTCTCCCTCTCTTTCATAATCCCTTCCTCATTCTTCTACTTCTATCTTTTTCTCCTTCTTTCTCTTCTACTTCTTCTTCTTCTTCTTCATCATCATTTTCTTCTTCTCCTTCTTCTTCTTCATCGTAATCAATAACATCTTCATCGTGATATTATTTTTATTCTTCTTGTTCCACTTCTTCTCTACTTCCTCATCTACTACCAATTTTCCTTCTTATTCTTCTACCTTCTTTTCACCATTCTCTTCTTCTACTTCTTCCTCTTCTTCTTCTTGTTCTTCTTTTTCTTCATCACTATGTTCTTTCTTTTCTTCTTCTATTTTCATCATCATCATCTTCTTCTTCTTTTCCTTCTTCTTCATCTTCATCTTCTTCTTCTCCTTCTTCTTCATCTTCCTCTTCTTCTTCTCCTTCTTCTTCCTCTTCTCCTTCTTCTTTGTCTACTTCTTCTTCTTCTTCTACTACTACTACTACTACTACTTTTCTTCTTTTTCTTCTCCTTCTTCATCTACTTCTTCACCTCCTTCTTCTTCTTTTTTATCATCGTCATCATCATTGTCAGCAACTTTTCTTCTTCTTCTTCTTCTTCTTCTTCTTCTGCTTTCTATCCTTCTTCCCCTTCTTCTTCTTCCACTTCTTGTGCTTCTTTTTGTACTTCTCCTTTTTCTTCACCTTCTTCATCTTCTTCTTTCCCTTCTTCTTATTCTTCTCCTTCTTCTTCTTCTCCTTCTTTTCGTTCTTCTTTTTCTTCATCTTCTCTTCTTCATCAACATCTTCTTCTTCCTCCTCCTCCTCCTCTTCTTCTCCATCTTCTTCTACAGTTTATTTTCCTTCTTGTTTTTCTTCTCCTCCTTCTTCTTCTTCTAATACATCCTCATAATCATCATCATCACCATTTTCTTCTTCTCCTTCTTCTTCTTTGCCTTCTTCTTCTTCTTCTTCTCCTTCTCCTTCTTCTTCTTCTTCTTCATTGTGCTTCTTCCTCTTCTTCTTCTTAAAATTCTACCTCTTTTACTCCTTTTCCTTCTTTATCTTCTTCTTCTTGTTCTAATCCATCATCATCAACTTCTTCTTCTTCTAATCCATCATCTTCTTCTTCTTCGTTTTCTCCTTTTTCTTCTTCTACGTCTTATCCTTCTTTTTCCTCTCCATATTCTTCATCAACTTCTACTTCTTCTTTTTATTCTTTTTTTGCTGTTTTTTCTTCTTCCTATTTCTCTTCCTCTTCCTCCTCTTCTTCATCTTCTTCTTAATCTTCTTCTTCTCCTTCTTCTTCTTCTACTCCTTCTTCTTCCTCCTCTTCTTCTTCTTCCTCCTCTTCTACTTCATCTTTTTCTTTCTATTCTTCTAGTTCTTCTTTTTCTTGTTGTTCTTCTTCCACTCCTCCTTCTTCTTCTACTTCTTCTTCTTCTTCTTCTTCTTCTTCTTCTTCTTCCACATTTCTTTCTTCTACTTTATCTTCTTCATCTTCTTCTTTTTCTTCTTCTGCTTTATCTTCTTGTTCAACTTCTTCAAGTTCTTGTTCTCCATCTTCATCTTCTTCACTTTCTTCTTCTTCTTCTTTTGCTTCATTTTCCTTGTCTTCTTCTTCTTCTTCCTCTTCATGTATTTCTACTTACTCTTCCTCTTCCTCTTCTTCCTTATCTTCTTCTTCTTGTTCTTCTTCAACTTCTTCTTCTTCTTCTACTACTTCTTCTTCTTCTTCATTTTCTTCTCCTTCTTCTCTTGCTTCTTCTTCTTCTTCTTTTTATTATTCTTCTTCTTCTTCAACTTCTACTCCTTTTTCTTCTTCTTCTTCTTCTTCTTCTTCTTCTTTTGCTTTTCTTCTTATTCTAATTCTTCTTTTTCATCTTCATCTTCTTTTCTTCCCCTTACCCTCCTCCTTCGTCTTCTGCTTCTTCTTCTTATCCATCTCCTTCTTGTTGTTCTTCTTCTTCTTCATCTTCTTCTTCTTCTCCTTCTTTTTCTTCTTATTCTTCTTCTTCTTCTTCTTCTTTTTACTTTCCTCCTCCACCTTCTCCTTATACTTCTCCTTCTCAATCTTCATCTTCTTTTTCTCTTTCTTCATTTTCTTCTTCTTCTTCTTCTTCTTCTTCGTCCTCTTATTCTTCCTCTTCTACTTCTCCCTCTTGTTCTTCTTCTTCTTCTTATGCTTCTTTTTATTCTTTTTCTTCTTCTTCCCTTTTTTCTTCTTATTCTTCTACTTCGACTTCCCCTTCTTTTTCTTCACCCTCTTCTTCTTCTTCATCTTCTTCTTCTCTAACTTCTTCTACTTCTTCTTCTACATCTTCTTCTTTTTCTTTTTCTTCTTCTTCTTCTTCATCTTCTTATTCATCTTCTACTTCATCGCTTTCTTTTTATTCTTCTTCTTCCTCTTCTTCTTCTTCTTCTTCCTCTTCTTCTTCTTCTTCTTCTTCCTCTTCTTCTTTCTTCTTCATCATCATCTTCTTTTTCTTCTTCTTTTTCTTTTTTTTCTTCTTCTTCTACTTCCCCTTTTTTTACTACTTTTTCTTCCTCCTCCTCTTGCACTTCTTCCACTACTAGTTCTTTTTCTTATTCTTCTTCTTCTTCTTCTTCTTCTATTCTTCCTCTTCTCCTTATCTTTTTTCTTCTTCTTCTCCTTCTTTTTCATCTTCTCCTATCTCTTCCTCCTTCTCCATCTTCTTCTCCTTCCTAAAGATCGACCTCTTCATCCTCTTCTTCTTCATTTTCTTCTTCTTCCCCATCTTCTTCTTCTTTTTCTTCAACTTTTTCTCTTTTTCTTCTTCCTCGTCTTCTGCTACATGTTTTCCCTCTTCTCCTGCCTCTTCTTCTTCTTCTTTTTCTTCTTTTTTCTACTTCTTCTACTTCTTCTTCCTCCTCGTCGTCCTCCTCTTCTTTTTCTTCTCCTTGTTCTTCTACTTCTTTTCCTTATTTTTATTCTTCTTGTTCTTGTAATCCATCTTCTTCTTCTTCCTCCTCCTCCTCTTCTTCTTCTTCTTCTTCTTCTTCCACTTCTTCTACTTCTACTTCTTCATTATCTTCTTCCTCTTCCTCTTCTTCCTACTCTTCTTCTTCTATTTATACTTCTTCTTGTTTTTCTTCTTCTTTTCCCTCTTCTACTTCTTCCACTTCTTCTTCCTCTTCTTCTTCTTCTTCTCCTCCTTGTTCTTCTTTTGCCACTTTTCTTCTTCTTCATCATCTTCTTCTTCTACTTTCTCTTCTTTTTTCTCTTGTACTTCTCCAACTTCCTCGTCTTTTCTTCTTCTCCTTTTTCTTCCACTTCTCATTCTTCTTCTCCTTCTTCTTCTCCTTCCTCTTCTTCTTCTTCTTTGTCTCCTTCTTCTCCCTATCCTCTTCTTCTTCTTCTTCTTCTTCTTCTTCGTATTCTACTTCTTCTTCTTCTTCTTCTTCTTCTTCTCCTTCTTCTTCTACTACTACTTCCTCTTCATCTTTGTCTTATTCTTCTTCTTTTTCATCTTCGTCTTCTTCATCTTCTTCTTCTACTACTTCTTCATCTTCCTCGTCTTCTTCTCCTTCTTCTTCTACTTCTTATTATTCTTCTTCTTCGTCTTCTTCTTTTTCTTCTTCTTCTTCTTCTTCTTCTTCTTTCTTTACTTAATCTTCTACCACCTCTACTTCTTTCTCTTCTTTCTCTTCTTCTACTTCTTCTTGTTCTTCTTCTCCTTTCACTTCTTCTTCTACTTCATCATCATCATATTCTTCTTCTTCTACTTCTTCTTCTTCTTCCTCTCCACCAACACCTTCTTCTTGTTATTCTCCTTCTACTTCTTCTTTTTCTTCTTCTTCTTCTTATTCTAACTCTTGTTTTTCCTCTTGTTCTTCTTCTTTTTCTTCCTCTACCCCTTCTAGTTCTTTTTCTTCTTCTTCCTCTTCTCTTTCTCCTTCTTCCTTTTCTTCTTCTCCTTCTTCTTTTTGTAAATCTTCTCCTTCTTCTTCTTCTTCTTCTTCACCTTCCTCACCTTTTTCTTCTTCTTCTTCTTCTTCTTCTTTTCCTAATTCTACTTCTTCATCATCATCATGTTCTTCTTCTTCCACTTCTTCTTCTTCTTCTTCTTCTTCTCCTTCTTTCTTCTTCTTCTTCTTCTTCTTCTTCTTCCTCTTCTTCTTTGTCTTCTTCTTCTTATTCCCCTTCTCCTTCCTCTTCTTCCTCTTCTTCTACTTCTTCTATTTCTTACTCTTCTTCTTCTTCTTCTTCTACTTCTTCTTCATCTTCTTTTTCTTCTTCTTCCTATTCTTCTTGTTCTTCCTCTTCTTCATCTAATTTTTCTTCTTCTTCTCTTTCTTCTTCACCCCCTCTTTCTTCGACATCTTCTTCTTCTTTTTCTTCGCCATATTCCTCTCCATCATCTTCTTCTTCTTCTTCTTCTTTTAGCTACTCTTCTTTTCTTCTTCTTCTTCTTCTTCTTCCATATCTCTTTCTTCATCTTCTTTTTCTTCATCTTCTACTTCTTCTTCTTCTTCTCTTTGGTCTTCTTTTTGTTCTTGTTCTACTTTCTCTTCTTGTTCCTTTACTTTTTCTTCTTGTTCTTGTGCTTCCTCTTCTTCTTCTCCCTCCCGTTCCTCATCCCATCTGCCTTCAACTTCTTCCTTTTCTTCTTCTATCTCTCTACTACTACTTCTGCTTCTTCTTATTCTACTTCTTCTTCCTCTCCTTCTTCTTATTCATCATCATCAATATCATCAACATTTTATTATTATTTTCATTATTGTTCTTCTTCCTTTTGTTTTTCTGCTTCTTCCTCTTCTTCTTCTTCTTCTTCTTTATCTTCATCATCATCATCCTCTTCTTCTACTTCTCCTTCTACTTCTCCTTTTCCTTCTTCTTCTTCTTCTTCATCAACATCATCTTCTTCTTCTTCTTCTTTATCTCCTTCTTCTTCTTCTTCTTCTTCTTCTTCTTCTTCTTCTTCTCTTTCTTCTCCTTCTTTGACTTCTTCCTCTTCTTTTTTTTTTCTACTTCTTCTCCAACTTCTTCTACTTCTTCTTCTACTTCTTCCACTTCTTCTTCTTCCCCTTCTTGTTCCTTTTCCTTTGTTACTTCTTCTTCTTCATCACCTCCTTCTTCGCCTTCTTGTTCTTCCACTTCTTCTTATTATACTTGTTCTTCTCCTTCTTCTACGACTTCTTCTTCTGCTTCAACTTCTTCTTCTTCTTCTATTTCTTCTTCTTCTTCTTCTTCTCCTTCTTTGTCTTGCTCTTCTTCTTATTCTCCTTCCTCATCTTCTTCTTCTACTTCTTCTTCTCTTTTCTCTTATTCTTCTATTTGTTCTTCTTCTTCTTCTTCCTTTTCGTCTTCTTCTTCTTCCTCTTGGACTTCTTGTTCTTCTTCTTCACCATCTTGTTATTGTTGTTGTTGTTGTTGTTCTTCTTCTTCTCCTCGTCCTCCTCCTCCTCATGCTCTTCTTCTTAATGTTTTTCTTTCACTCCTCATTTTTTGTCTTCTTCGCTTTCTTCTACTTCTTTTCTTACTTCTTTGTTTTCTTCTTCTTCTCCTT